>JAEIGO010000640.1:0-93749 GCA_018903765.1 Drosophila aff. chauvacae BK-2020
CCTTCGGTCTCTCTCTTTCTTTGGCTCTCTTTCTTCTTTCTTTCTTCCTTTTGTCTCTCTTTCTTCTGTCCCTCTTCCTTAAGTCTCTTCTTCCTTTTGTCTCTCTTTTAGTTCTCCCTCTTCCTTCGGTCTCTCTCTTTCTTTGGCTCTCTTTCTTCTTTCTTTCTTCCTTTTGTCTCTCTTTCTTCTGTCCCTCTTCCTTAAGTCTCTTCTTCCTTTTGTCTCTCTTTTAGTTCTCCCTCTTCCTTCGGTCTCTCTCTTTCTTTGGCTCTCTTTCTTCTTTCTTTCTTCCTTTTGTCTCTCTTTCTTCTGTCCCTCTTCCTTAAGTCTCTTCTTCCTTTTGTCTCTCTTTTAGTTCTCCCTCTTCCTTCGGTCTCTCTCTTTCTTTGGCTCTCTTTCTTCTTTCTTTCTTCCTTTTGTCTCTCTTTCTTCTGTCCCTCTTCCTTAAGTCTCTTCTTCCTTTTGTCTCTCTTTTAGTTCTCCCTCTTCCTTCGGTCTCTCTCTTTCTTTGGCTCTCTTTCTTCTTTCTTTCTTCCTTTTGTCTCTCTTTCTTCTGTCCCTCTTCCTTAAGTCTCTTCTTCCTTTTGTCTCTCTTTTAGTTCTCCCTCTTCCTTCGGTCTCTCTCTTTCTTTGGCTCTCTTTCTTCTTTCTTTCTTCCTTTTGTCTCTCTTTCTTCTGTCCCTCTTCCTTAAGTCTCTTCTTCCTTTTGTCTCTCTTTTAGTTCTCCCTCTTCCTTCGGTCTCTCTCTTTCTTTGGCTCTCTTTCTTCTTTCTTTCTTCCTTTTGTCTCTCTTTCTTCTGTCCCTCTTCCTTAAGTCTCTTCTTCCTTTTGTCTCTCTTTTAGTTCTCCCTCTTCCTTCGGTCTCTCTCTTTCTTTGGCTCTCTTTCTTCTTTCTTTCTTCCTTTTGTCTCTCTTTCTTCTGTCCCTCTTCCTTAAGTCTCTTCTTCCTTTTGTCTCTCTTTTAGTTCTCCCTCTTCCTTCGGTCTCTCTCTTTCTTTGGCTCTCTTTCTTCTTTCTTTCTTCCTTTTGTCTCTCTTTCTTCTGTCCCTCTTCCTTAAGTCTCTTCTTCCTTTTGTCTCTCTTTTAGTTCTCCCTCTTCCTTCGGTCTCTCTCTTTCTTTGGCTCTCTTTCTTCTTTCTTTCTTCCTTTTGTCTCTCTTTCTTCTGTCCCTCTTCCTTAAGTCTCTTCTTCCTTTTGTCTCTCTTTTAGTTCTCCCTCTTCCTTCGGTCTCTCTCTTTCTTTGGCTCTCTTTCTTCTTTCTTTCTTCCTTTTGTCTCTCTTTCTTCTGTCCCTCTTCCTTAAGTCTCTTCTTCCTTTTGTCTCTCTTTTAGTTCTCCCTCTTCCTTCGGTCTCTCTCTTTCTTTGGCTCTCTTTCTTCTTTCTTTCTTCCTTTTGTCTCTCTTTCTTCTGTCCCTCTTCCTTAAGTCTCTTCTTCCTTTTGTCTCTCTTTTAGTTCTCCCTCTTCCTTCGGTCTCTCTCTTTCTTTGGCTCTCTTTCTTCTTTCTTTCTTCCTTTTGTCTCTCTTTCTTCTGTCCCTCTTCCTTAAGTCTCTTCTTCCTTTTGTCTCTCTTTTAGTTCTCCCTCTTCCTTCGGTCTCTCTCTTTCTTTGGCTCTCTTTCTTCTTTCTTTCTTCCTTTTGTCTCTCTTTCTTCTGTCCCTCTTCCTTAAGTCTCTTCTTCCTTTTGTCTCTCTTTTAGTTCTCCCTCTTCCTTCGGTCTCTCTCTTTCTTTGGCTCTCTTTCTTCTTTCTTTCTTCCTTTTGTCTCTCTTTCTTCTGTCCCTCTTCCTTAAGTCTCTTCTTCCTTTTGTCTCTCTTTTAGTTCTCCCTCTTCCTTCGGTCTCTCTCTTTCTTTGGCTCTCTTTCTTCTTTCTTTCTTCCTTTTGTCTCTCTTTCTTCTGTCCCTCTTCCTTAAGTCTCTTCTTCCTTTTGTCTCTCTTTTAGTTCTCCCTCTTCCTTCGGTCTCTCTCTTTCTTTGGCTCTCTTTCTTCTTTCTTTCTTCCTTTTGTCTCTCTTTCTTCTGTCCCTCTTCCTTAAGTCTCTTCTTCCTTTTGTCTCTCTTTTAGTTCTCCCTCTTCCTTCGGTCTCTCTCTTTCTTTGGCTCTCTTTCTTCTTTCTTTCTTCCTTTTGTCTCTCTTTCTTCTGTCCCTCTTCCTTAAGTCTCTTCTTCCTTTTGTCTCTCTTTTAGTTCTCCCTCTTCCTTCGGTCTCTCTCTTTCTTTGGCTCTCTTTCTTCTTTCTTTCTTCCTTTTGTCTCTCTTTCTTCTGTCCCTCTTCCTTAAGTCTCTTCTTCCTTTTGTCTCTCTTTTAGTTCTCCCTCTTCCTTCGGTCTCTCTCTTTCTTTGGCTCTCTTTCTTCTTTCTTTCTTCCTTTTGTCTCTCTTTCTTCTGTCCCTCTTCCTTAAGTCTCTTCTTCCTTTTGTCTCTCTTTTAGTTCTCCCTCTTCCTTCGGTCTCTCTCTTTCTTTGGCTCTCTTTCTTCTTTCTTTCTTCCTTTTGTCTCTCTTTCTTCTGTCCCTCTTCCTTAAGTCTCTTCTTCCTTTTGTCTCTCTTTTAGTTCTCCCTCTTCCTTCGGTCTCTCTCTTTCTTTGGCTCTCTTTCTTCTTTCTTTCTTCCTTTTGTCTCTCTTTCTTCTGTCCCTCTTCCTTAAGTCTCTTCTTCCTTTTGTCTCTCTTTTAGTTCTCCCTCTTCCTTCGGTCTCTCTCTTTCTTTGGCTCTCTTTCTTCTTTCTTTCTTCCTTTTGTCTCTCTTTCTTCTGTCCCTCTTCCTTAAGTCTCTTCTTCCTTTTGTCTCTCTTTTAGTTCTCCCTCTTCCTTCGGTCTCTCTCTTTCTTTGGCTCTCTTTCTTCTTTCTTTCTTCCTTTTGTCTCTCTTTCTTCTGTCCCTCTTCCTTAAGTCTCTTCTTCCTTTTGTCTCTCTTTTAGTTCTCCCTCTTCCTTCGGTCTCTCTCTTTCTTTGGCTCTCTTTCTTCTTTCTTTCTTCCTTTTGTCTCTCTTTCTTCTGTCCCTCTTCCTTAAGTCTCTTCTTCCTTTTGTCTCTCTTTTAGTTCTCCCTCTTCCTTCGGTCTCTCTCTTTCTTTGGCTCTCTTTCTTCTTTCTTTCTTCCTTTTGTCTCTCTTTCTTCTGTCCCTCTTCCTTAAGTCTCTTCTTCCTTTTGTCTCTCTTTTAGTTCTCCCTCTTCCTTCGGTCTCTCTCTTTCTTTGGCTCTCTTTCTTCTTTCTTTCTTCCTTTTGTCTCTCTTTCTTCTGTCCCTCTTCCTTAAGTCTCTTCTTCCTTTTGTCTCTCTTTTAGTTCTCCCTCTTCCTTCGGTCTCTCTCTTTCTTTGGCTCTCTTTCTTCTTTCTTTCTTCCTTTTGTCTCTCTTTCTTCTGTCCCTCTTCCTTAAGTCTCTTCTTCCTTTTGTCTCTCTTTTAGTTCTCCCTCTTCCTTCGGTCTCTCTCTTTCTTTGGCTCTCTTTCTTCTTTCTTTCTTCCTTTTGTCTCTCTTTCTTCTGTCCCTCTTCCTTAAGTCTCTTCTTCCTTTTGTCTCTCTTTTAGTTCTCCCTCTTCCTTCGGTCTCTCTCTTTCTTTGGCTCTCTTTCTTCTTTCTTTCTTCCTTTTGTCTCTCTTTCTTCTGTCCCTCTTCCTTAAGTCTCTTCTTCCTTTTGTCTCTCTTTTAGTTCTCCCTCTTCCTTCGGTCTCTCTCTTTCTTTGGCTCTCTTTCTTCTTTCTTTCTTCCTTTTGTCTCTCTTTCTTCTGTCCCTCTTCCTTAAGTCTCTTCTTCCTTTTGTCTCTCTTTTAGTTCTCCCTCTTCCTTCGGTCTCTCTCTTTCTTTGGCTCTCTTTCTTCTTTCTTTCTTCCTTTTGTCTCTCTTTCTTCTGTCCCTCTTCCTTAAGTCTCTTCTTCCTTTTGTCTCTCTTTTAGTTCTCCCTCTTCCTTCGGTCTCTCTCTTTCTTTGGCTCTCTTTCTTCTTTCTTTCTTCCTTTTGTCTCTCTTTCTTCTGTCCCTCTTCCTTAAGTCTCTTCTTCCTTTTGTCTCTCTTTTAGTTCTCCCTCTTCCTTCGGTCTCTCTCTTTCTTTGGCTCTCTTTCTTCTTTCTTTCTTCCTTTTGTCTCTCTTTCTTCTGTCCCTCTTCCTTAAGTCTCTTCTTCCTTTTGTCTCTCTTTTAGTTCTCCCTCTTCCTTCGGTCTCTCTCTTTCTTTGGCTCTCTTTCTTCTTTCTTTCTTCCTTTTGTCTCTCTTTCTTCTGTCCCTCTTCCTTAAGTCTCTTCTTCCTTTTGTCTCTCTTTTAGTTCTCCCTCTTCCTTCGGTCTCTCTCTTTCTTTGGCTCTCTTTCTTCTTTCTTTCTTCCTTTTGTCTCTCTTTCTTCTGTCCCTCTTCCTTAAGTCTCTTCTTCCTTTTGTCTCTCTTTTAGTTCTCCCTCTTCCTTCGGTCTCTCTCTTTCTTTGGCTCTCTTTCTTCTTTCTTTCTTCCTTTTGTCTCTCTTTCTTCTGTCCCTCTTCCTTAAGTCTCTTCTTCCTTTTGTCTCTCTTTTAGTTCTCCCTCTTCCTTCGGTCTCTCTCTTTCTTTGGCTCTCTTTCTTCTTTCTTTCTTCCTTTTGTCTCTCTTTCTTCTGTCCCTCTTCCTTAAGTCTCTTCTTCCTTTTGTCTCTCTTTTAGTTCTCCCTCTTCCTTCGGTCTCTCTCTTTCTTTGGCTCTCTTTCTTCTTTCTTTCTTCCTTTTGTCTCTCTTTCTTCTGTCCCTCTTCCTTAAGTCTCTTCTTCCTTTTGTCTCTCTTTTAGTTCTCCCTCTTCCTTCGGTCTCTCTCTTTCTTTGGCTCTCTTTCTTCTTTCTTTCTTCCTTTTGTCTCTCTTTCTTCTGTCCCTCTTCCTTAAGTCTCTTCTTCCTTTTGTCTCTCTTTTAGTTCTCCCTCTTCCTTCGGTCTCTCTCTTTCTTTGGCTCTCTTTCTTCTTTCTTTCTTCCTTTTGTCTCTCTTTCTTCTGTCCCTCTTCCTTAAGTCTCTTCTTCTTTTTTTTTTTGTCTCTCTTTTAGTTCTCCCTCTTCCTTCGGTCTCTCTCTTTCTTTGGCTCTCTTTCTTCTTTCTTTCTTCCTTTTGTCTCTCTTTCTTCTGTCCCTCTTCCTTAAGTCTCTTCTTCCTTTTGTCTCTCTTTTAGTTCTCCCTCTTCCTTCGGTCTCTCTCTTTCTTTGGCTCTCTTTCTTCTTTCTTTCTTCCTTTTGTCTCTCTTTCTTCTGTCCCTCTTCCTTAAGTCTCTTCTTCCTTTTGTCTCTCTTTTGTTTCTCCCTCTTCCTTCGGTCTCTCTCTTTCTTTGGCTCTCTTTCTTCTTTCTTTCTTCCTTTTGTCTCTCTTTCTTCTGTCCCTCTTCCTTAAGTCTCTTCTTCCTTTTGTCTCTCTTTTAGTTCTCCCTCTTCCTTCGGTCTCTCTCTTTCTTTGGCTCTCTTTCTTCTTTCTTTCTTCCTTTTGTCTCTCTTTCTTCTGTCCCTCTTCCTTAAGTCTCTTCTTCCTTTTGTCTCTCTTTTAGTTCTCCCTCTTCCTTCGGTCTCTCTCTTTCTTTGGCTCTCTTTCTTCTTTCTTTCTTCCTTTTGTCTCTCTTTCTTCTGTCCCTCTTCCTTAAGTCTCTTCTTCCTTTTGTCTCTCTTTTAGTTCTCCCTCTTCCTTCGGTCTCTCTCTTTCTTTGGCTCTCTTTCTTCTTTCTTTCTTCCTTTTGTCTCTCTTTCTTCTGTCCCTCTTCCTTAAGTCTCTTCTTCCTTTTGTCTCTCTTTTAGTTCTCCCTCTTCCTTCGGTCTCTCTCTTTCTTTGGCTCTCTTTCTTCTTTCTTTCTTCCTTTTGTCTCTCTTTCTTCTGTCCCTCTTCCTTAAGTCTCTTCTTCCTTTTGTCTCTCTTTTAGTTCTCCCTCTTCCTTCGGTCTCTCTCTTTCTTTGGCTCTCTTTCTTCTTTCTTTCTTCCTTTTGTCTCTCTTTCTTCTGTCCCTCTTCCTTAAGTCTCTTCTTCCTTTTGTCTCTCTTTTAGTTCTCCCTCTTCCTTCGGTCTCTCTCTTTCTTTGGCTCTCTTTCTTCTTTCTTTCTTCCTTTTGTCTCTCTTTCTTCTGTCCCTCTTCCTTAAGTCTCTTCTTCCTTTTGTCTCTCTTTTAGTTCTCCCTCTTCCTTCGGTCTCTCTCTTTCTTTGGCTCTCTTTCTTCTTTCTTTCTTCCTTTTGTCTCTCTTTCTTCTGTCCCTCTTCCTTAAGTCTCTTCTTCCTTTTGTCTCTCTTTTAGTTCTCCCTCTTCCTTCGGTCTCTCTCTTTCTTTGGCTCTCTTTCTTCTTTCTTTCTTCCTTTTGTCTCTCTTTCTTCTGTCCCTCTTCCTTAAGTCTCTTCTTCCTTTTGTCTCTCTTTTAGTTCTCCCTCTTCCTTCGGTCTCTCTCTTTCTTTGGCTCTCTTTCTTCTTTCTTTCTTCCTTTTGTCTCTCTTTCTTCTGTCCCTCTTCCTTAAGTCTCTTCTTCCTTTTGTCTCTCTTTTAGTTCTCCCTCTTCCTTCAGGTCTCTCTCTTTCTTTGGCTCTCTTTCTTCTTTCTTTCTTCCTTTTGTCTCTCTTTCTTCTGTCCCTCTTCCTTAAGTCTCTTCTTCCTTTTGTCTCTCTTTTAGTTCTCCCTCTTCCTTCGGTCTCTCTCTTTCTTTGGCTCTCTTTCTTCTTTCTTTCTTCCTTTTGTCTCTCTTTCTTCTGTCCCTCTTCCTTAAGTCTCTTCTTCCTTTTGTCTCTCTTTTAGTTCTCCCTCTTCCTTCGGTCTCTCTCTTTCTTTGGCTCTCTTTCTTCTTTCTTTCTTCCTTTGTCTCTCTTTCTTCTGTCCCTCTTCCTTAAGTCTCTTCTTCCTTTTGTCTCTCTTTTAGTTCTCCCTCTTCCTTCAGTCTCTCTCTTTCTTTGGCTCTCTTTCTTCTTTCTTTCTTCCTTTTGTCTCTCTTTCTTCTGTCCCTCTTCCTTAAGTCTCTTCTTCCTTTTGTCTCTCTTTTAGTTCTCCCTCTTCCTTCGGTCTCTCTCTTTCTTTGGCTCTCTTTCTTCTTTCTTTCTTCCTTTTGTCTCTCTTTCTTCTGTCCCTCTTCCTTAAGTCTCTTCTTCCTTTTGTCTCTCTTTTAGTTCTCCCTCTTCCTTCGGTCTCTCTCTTTCTTTGGCTCTCTTTCTTCTTTCTTTCTTCCTTTTGTCTCTCTTTCTTCTGTCCCTCTTCCTTAAGTCTCTTCTTCCTTTTGTCTCTCTTTTAGTTCTCCCTCTTCCTTCGGTCTCTCTCTTTCTTTGGCTCTCTTTCTTCTTTCTTTCTTCCTTTTGTCTCTCTTTCTTCTGTCCCTCTTCCTTAAGTCTCTTCTTCCTTTTGTCTCTCTTTTAGTTCTCCCTCTTCCTTCGGTCTCTCTCTTTCTTTGGCTCTCTTTCTTCTTTCTTTCTTCCTTTTGTCTCTCTTTCTTCTGTCCCTCTTCCTTAAGTCTCTTCTTCCTTTTGTCTCTCTTTTAGTTCTCCCTCTTCCTTCGGTCTCTCTCTTTCTTTGGCTCTCTTTCTTCTTTCTTTCTTCCTTTTGTCTCTCTTTCTTCTGTCCCTCTTCCTTAAGTCTCTTCTTCCTTTTGTCTCTCTTTTAGTTCTCCCTCTTCCTTCGGTCTCTCTCTTTCTTTGGCTCTCTTTCTTCTTTCTTTCTTCCTTTTGTCTCTCTTTCTTCTGTCCCTCTTCCTTAAGTCTCTTCTTCCTTTTGTCTCTCTTTTAGTTCTCCCTCTTCCTTCGGTCTCTCTCTTTCTTTGGCTCTCTTTCTTCTTTCTTTCTTCCTTTTGTCTCTCTTTCTTCTGTCCCTCTTCCTTAAGTCTCTTCTTCCTTTTGTCTCTCTTTTAGTTCTCCCTCTTCCTTCGGTCTCTCTCTTTCTTTGGCTCTCTTTCTTCTTTCTTTCTTCCTTTTGTCTCTCTTTCTTCTGTCCCTCTTCCTTAAGTCTCTTCTTCCTTTTGTCTCTCTTTTAGTTCTCCCTCTTCCTTCGGTCTCTCTCTTTCTTTGGCTCTCTTTCTTCTTTCTTTCTTCCTTTTGTCTCTCTTTCTTCTGTCCCTCTTCCTTAAGTCTCTTCTTCCTTTTGTCTCTCTTTTAGTTCTCCCTCTTCCTTCGGTCTCTCTCTTTCTTTGGCTCTCTTTCTTCTTTCTTTCTTCCTTTTGTCTCTCTTTCTTCTGTCCCTCTTCCTTAAGTCTCTTCTTCCTTTTGTCTCTCTTTTAGTTCTCCCTCTTCCTTCGGTCTCTCTCTTTCTTTGGCTCTCTTTCTTCTTTCTTTCTTCCTTTTGTCTCTCTTTCTTCTGTCCCTCTTCCTTAAGTCTCTTCTTCCTTTTGTCTCTCTTTTAGTTCTCCCTCTTCCTTCGGTCTCTCTCTTTCTTTGGCTCTCTTTCTTCTTTCTTTCTTCCTTTTGTCTCTCTTTCTTCTGTCCCTCTTCCTTAAGTCTCTTCTTCCTTTTGTCTCTCTTTTAGTTCTCCCTCTTCCTTCGGTCTCTCTCTTTCTTTGGCTCTCTTTCTTCTTTCTTTCTTCCTTTTGTCTCTCTTTCTTCTGTCCCTCTTCCTTAAGTCTCTTCTTCCTTTTGTCTCTCTTTTAGTTCTCCCTCTTCCTTCGGTCTCTCTCTTTCTTTGGCTCTCTTTCTTCTTTCTTTCTTCCTTTTGTCTCTCTTTCTTCTGTCCCTCTTCCTTAAGTCTCTTCTTCCTTTTGTCTCTCTTTTAGTTCTCCCTCTTCCTTCGGTCTCTCTCTTTCTTTGGCTCTCTTTCTTCTTTCTTTCTTCCTTTTGTCTCTCTTTCTTCTGTCCCTCTTCCTTAAGTCTCTTCTTCCTTTTGTCTCTCTTTTAGTTCTCCCTCTTCCTTCGGTCTCTCTCTTTCTTTGGCTCTCTTTCTTCTTTCTTTCTTCCTTTTGTCTCTCTTTCTTCTGTCCCTCTTCCTTAAGTCTCTTCTTCCTTTTGTCTCTCTTTTAGTTCTCCCTCTTCCTTCGGTCTCTCTCTTTCTTTGGCTCTCTTTCTTCTTTCTTTCTTCCTTTTGTCTCTCTTTCTTCTGTCCCTCTTCCTTAAGTCTCTTCTTCCTTTTGTCTCTCTTTTAGTTCTCCCTCTTCCTTCGGTCTCTCTCTTTCTTTGGCTCTCTTTCTTCTTTCTTTCTTCCTTTTGTCTCTCTTTCTTCTGTCCCTCTTCCTTAAGTCTCTTCTTCCTTTTGTCTCTCTTTTAGTTCTCCCTCTTCCTTCGGTCTCTCTCTTTCTTTGGCTCTCTTTCTTCTTTCTTTCTTCCTTTTGTCTCTCTTTCTTCTGTCCCTCTTCCTTAAGTCTCTTCTTCCTTTTGTCTCTCTTTTAGTTCTCCCTCTTCCTTCGGTCTCTCTCTTTCTTTGGCTCTCTTTCTTCTTTCTTTCTTCCTTTTGTCTCTCTTTCTTCTGTCCCTCTTCCTTAAGTCTCTTCTTCCTTTTGTCTCTCTTTTAGTTCTCCCTCTTCCTTCGGTCTCTCTCTTTCTTTGGCTCTCTTTCTTCTTTCTTTCTTCCTTTTGTCTCTCTTTCTTCTGTCCCTCTTCCTTAAGTCTCTTCTTCCTTTTGTCTCTCTTTTAGTTCTCCCTCTTCCTTCGGTCTCTCTCTTTCTTTGGCTCTCTTTCTTCTTTCTTTCTTCCTTTTGTCTCTCTTTCTTCTGTCCCTCTTCCTTAAGTCTCTTCTTCCTTTTGTCTCTCTTTTAGTTCTCCCTCTTCCTTCGGTCTCTCTCTTTCTTTGGCTCTCTTTCTTCTTTCTTTCTTCCTTTTGTCTCTCTTTCTTCTGTCCCTCTTCCTTAAGTCTCTTCTTCCTTTTGTCTCTCTTTTAGTTCTCCCTCTTCCTTCGGTCTCTCTCTTTCTTTGGCTCTCTTTCTTCTTTCTTTCTTCCTTTTGTCTCTCTTTCTTCTGTCCCTCTTCCTTAAGTCTCTTCTTCCTTTTGTCTCTCTTTTAGTTCTCCCTCTTCCTTCGGTCTCTCTCTTTCTTTGGCTCTCTTTCTTCTTTCTTTCTTCCTTTTGTCTCTCTTTCTTCTGTCCCTCTTCCTTAAGTCTCTTCTTCCTTTTGTCTCTCTTTTAGTTCTCCCTCTTCCTTCGGTCTCTCTCTTTCTTTGGCTCTCTTTCTTCTTTCTTTCTTCCTTTTGTCTCTCTTTCTTCTGTCCCTCTTCCTTAAGTCTCTTCTTCCTTTTGTCTCTCTTTTAGTTCTCCCTCTTCCTTCGGTCTCTCTCTTTCTTTGGCTCTCTTTCTTCTTTCTTTCTTCCTTTTGTCTCTCTTTCTTCTGTCCCTCTTCCTTAAGTCTCTTCTTCCTTTTGTCTCTCTTTTAGTTCTCCCTCTTCCTTCGGTCTCTCTCTTTCTTTGGCTCTCTTTCTTCTTTCTTTCTTCCTTTTGTCTCTCTTTCTTCTGTCCCTCTTCCTTAAGTCTCTTCTTCCTTTTGTCTCTCTTTTAGTTCTCCCTCTTCCTTCGGTCTCTCTCTTTCTTTGGCTCTCTTTCTTCTTTCTTTCTTCCTTTTGTCTCTCTTTCTTCTGTCCCTCTTCCTTAAGTCTCTTCTTCCTTTTGTCTCTCTTTTAGTTCTCCCTCTTCCTTCGGTCTCTCTCTTTCTTTGGCTCTCTTTCTTCTTTCTTTCTTCCTTTTGTCTCTCTTTCTTCTGTCCCTCTTCCTTAAGTCTCTTCTTCCTTTTGTCTCTCTTTTAGTTCTCCCTCTTCCTTCGGTCTCTCTCTTTCTTTGGCTCTCTTTCTTCTTTCTTTCTTCCTTTTGTCTCTCTTTCTTCTGTCCCTCTTCCTTAAGTCTCTTCTTCCTTTTGTCTCTCTTTTAGTTCTCCCTCTTCCTTCGGTCTCTCTCTTTCTTTGGCTCTCTTTCTTCTTTCTTTCTTCCTTTTGTCTCTCTTTCTTCTGTCCCTCTTCCTTAAGTCTCTTCTTCCTTTTGTCTCTCTTTTAGTTCTCCCTCTTCCTTCGGTCTCTCTCTTTCTTTGGCTCTCTTTCTTCTTTCTTTCTTCCTTTTGTCTCTCTTTCTTCTGTCCCTCTTCCTTAAGTCTCTTCTTCCTTTTGTCTCTCTTTTAGTTCTCCCTCTTCCTTCGGTCTCTCTCTTTCTTTGGCTCTCTTTCTTCTTTCTTTCTTCCTTTTGTCTCTCTTTCTTCTGTCCCTCTTCCTTAAGTCTCTTCTTCCTTTTGTCTCTCTTTTAGTTCTCCCTCTTCCTTCGGTCTCTCTCTTTCTTTGGCTCTCTTTCTTCTTTCTTTCTTCCTTTTGTCTCTCTTTCTTCTGTCCCTCTTCCTTAAGTCTCTTCTTCCTTTTGTCTCTCTTTTAGTTCTCCCTCTTCCTTCGGTCTCTCTCTTTCTTTGGCTCTCTTTCTTCTTTCTTTCTTCCTTTTGTCTCTCTTTCTTCTGTCCCTCTTCCTTAAGTCTCTTCTTCCTTTTGTCTCTCTTTTAGTTCTCCCTCTTCCTTCGGTCTCTCTCTTTCTTTGGCTCTCTTTCTTCTTTCTTTCTTCCTTTTGTCTCTCTTTCTTCTGTCCCTCTTCCTTAAGTCTCTTCTTCCTTTTGTCTCTCTTTTAGTTCTCCCTCTTCCTTCGGTCTCTCTCTTTCTTTGGCTCTCTTTCTTCTTTCTTTCTTCCTTTTGTCTCTCTTTCTTCTGTCCCTCTTCCTTAAGTCTCTTCTTCCTTTTGTCTCTCTTTTAGTTCTCCCTCTTCCTTCGGTCTCTCTCTTTCTTTGGCTCTCTTTCTTCTTTCTTTCTTCCTTTTGTCTCTCTTTCTTCTGTCCCTCTTCCTTAAGTCTCTTCTTCCTTTTGTCTCTCTTTTAGTTCTCCCTCTTCCTTCGGTCTCTCTCTTTCTTTGGCTCTCTTTCTTCTTTCTTTCTTCCTTTTGTCTCTCTTTCTTCTGTCCCTCTTCCTTAAGTCTCTTCTTCCTTTTGTCTCTCTTTTAGTTCTCCCTCTTCCTTCGGTCTCTCTCTTTCTTTAGCTCTCTTTCTTCTTTCTTTCTTCTTTTGTCTCTCCACTGCCCTCCCTCTTCCTTAAGTCTCTTCTTCCTTTTTGTCTCTCTTTAGTTCTCCCTCTTCCTTCAGTCTCTCTCTTTCTTTGGCTCTGTCTTTTCTTTCTTCCTTTTGTCTCTCTCTTCTGTCCCTCTTCCTTAAGATCTCTTCTTCCTTTTGTCTCTCTTTTAGTTCTCCCTCTTCCCTTCGGTCTCTCTCTTTCTTTGGCTCTCTTTCTTTCTTCCTTTGTCTCTCTTTTGTCTGCCTCTTACCAAATCTCTCTTCTTCCTTTTGTCCTGCACAGTTCTTACTATTTGACTCTCTCTTCTTTGGCTCATACTGCTCTTTCTTTGCGTGCTCTCTTTTCTTTTCTGTCCTCTTCATGGGTCTCTCTTGCAGTGCTTTTAGTTCTCCTCTTTCTGCTCAGATCTCCTCTGCTTTGCATATTCTTTTCTTCCACATGATCCTCATACGTCCATAACTGTGGATCTTCTTCCATTTTGTCTCTCTTTTAGTTCTCCCTCTTCCTTCGGTCTCTCTCTCTTTCTTTGGCTCTCTTTCTTCTTTCTTTTTCTTCCTTTTGTCTCTCTTTCTTCTGTCCCTCTTCCTTAAATTCTTCTTCCTTTGTCTCTCTTTTAGTTTCTCCCTCTTCCTTCGGTCTCTCTCTTTCTTTGGCTCTCTCTTTCTTCTTTCTTTCTTCCTTTTGTCTCTCTTTCTTCTGTCCCTCTTCCTTAAGTCTCTTCTTCCTTTTGTCTCTCTTTTAGTTCTCCCTCTTCCTTCGGTCTCTCTCTTTCTTTGGCTCTCTTTCTTCTTTCTTTTTTCTTCCTTTTTGTCTCTCTTTCTTCTGTCCCTCTTCCTTAAGTCTCTTCTTCCTTTTGTCTCTCTTTTAGTTCTCCCTCTTCCTTCGGTCTCTCTCTTTCTTTGGCTCTCTTTCTTCTTTCTTTCTTCCTTTTTTCTCTCTTTCTTCTGTCCCTCTTCCTTAAGTCTCTTCTTCCTTTTGTCTCTCTTTAGTTCTCCCTCTTCCTTCGGTCTCTCTCTTTCTTTGGCTCTCTTTCTTCTTTCTTTCTTCCTTTTGTCTCTCTTTCTTCTGTCCCTCTTCCTTAGAATCTCTTCTTCCTTTTGTCTCTCTTTTAGTTCTCCCTCTTTCCTTCGAGTCTCTCTCTTTCTTTGGCTCTCTTTCTTCTTTCTTTCTTCCTTTTTGTCTCTCTTTCTTCTGTCCCTCTTCCTTAAGTCTCTTCTTCCTTTTGTCTCTCTTTTAGTTCTCTCTTCCTTCCAGATTTCTATATGCTGGCTCTCTTTCTTCTTTCTTTCTTCCTTTTTGTCTCTCTTTCTTCTGTCCCTCTTCCTTAAGTCTCTTCTTCCTTTTGTCTCTCTTTTAGTTCTCCCTCTTCCTTCAGGTCTCTCTCTTTCTTTGGCTCTCTTTCTTCTTTCTTTCTTCCTTTTGTCTCTCTTTCTTCTGTCCCTCTTCCTTAAGTCTCTTCTTCCTTTTGTCTCTCTTTAGTTCTCCCTTTTCTTTGGTCTCTCTCTTTCTTTGGCTCTCTTTCTTCTTTCTTTCTTCCTTTTGTCTCTCTTTTCTTCTGTCCCTCTTCCTTAAGTCTCTTCTTCCTTTTGTCTCTCTTTTAGTTCTCCCTCTTGTGGTCTCTCTCTTTCTTTGGCTCTCTTTCTTCTTTCTTTCTTCCTTTTTGTCTCTCTTTCTTCTGTCCCTCTTCCTTAAGTCTCTTCTTCCTTTTGTCTCTCTTTTAGTTCTCCCTCTTCCTTCGGTCTCTCTCTTTCTTTGACTCTCTTTCTTCCTTTCTTTCTTCCTTTTGTCTCTCTTTTCTTCTATCCCTCTTCCTTAAGTCTCTTCTTCCTTTTGTCTCTCTTTTAGTTCTCCCTCTTCCTTCGGTCTCTCTCTTTCTTTGGCTCTCTTTTCTTCTTTCTTTCTTCCTTTTGTCTCTCTTTCTTCTGTCCCTCTTCTTACAAGTCTCTTCTTCCTTTTGTCTCTCTTTAGTTCTCCCTCTTCCTTCAGTCTCTCTCTTTCTTTGGCTCTCTTTTCTTCCTTTCTTTCTTCCTTTTGTCTCTCTTTCTTCTGTCCCTCTTCCTTAAGTCTCTTCTTCCTTTTGTCTCTCTTTTAGTTCTCCCTCTTCCTTTGGTCTCTCTCTTTCTTTGGCTCTCTTTCTTCTTTCTTTCTTCCTTTTGTCCTCTTTCTTCTGTCCCTCTTCCTTAAGTCTCTTCTTCCTTTTGTCTCTCTTTTAGTTCTCCCTCTTCCTTCCCGGTCTCTCTCTTTCTTTGGCTCTCTTTCTTCTTTCTTTCTTCCTTTTGTCTCTCTTTCTTCTGTCCCTCTTCCTTAGTCTTCCTTTTGTCTCTCTTGATTCTCCCTCTTCCTTCAGATCTCTCTCTTTCTTTGGCTCTCTTTCTTCTTTCTTTCTTCCTTTTGTCTCTCTTTCTTCTGTCCCTCTTCCTTAAGTCTCTTCTTCCTTTTGTCTCTCTTTTAGTTCTCCCTCTTCCTTCGGTCTCTCTCTTTCTTTGGCTCTCTTTCTTCTTTCTTTCTTCCTTTTGTCTCTCTTTCTTCTGTCCCTCTTCCTTAAGTCTCTTCTTCCTTTGTCTCTCTTTTAGTTCTCCCTCTTCCTTCGGTCTCTCTCTTTCTTTGGCTCTCTTTCTTCTTTCTTTCTTCCTTTTGTCTCTCTTTCTTCTGTCCCTCTTCCTTAAGTCTCTTCTTCCTTTTGTCTCTCTTTTAGTTCTCCCTCTTCCTTCGGTCCTCTCTTTCTTTGGCTCCTCTTTCTTCTTTCTTTCTTCCTTTGTCTCTCTCTTTCTTCTGTCCCTCTTCCTTAAGTCTCTTCTTCCTTTTTGTCTCTCTTTTAGTTCTCCCTCTTCCTTCAGTCTCTCTCTTTCTTTGGCTCTCTTTCTTTCTTCTTCCTTTTGTCTCTCTTTCTTCTGTCCCTCTTCCTTAAGTCTCTTCTTCCTTTTGTCTCTCTTTTAGTTCTCCCTCTTCCTTCGGTCTCTCTCTTTCTTTGGCTCTCTTTCTTCTTTCTTTCTTCCTTTTGTCTCTCTTTCTTCTGTCCCTCTTCCTTAAAATTCTCTTCTTCCTTTTGTCTCTCTTTTAGTTCCCTCTTCCTTCGGTCTCTCTCTTTCTTTGGCTCTCTTTCTTCTTTCTTTCTTCCTTTTGTCTCTCTTTCTTCTGTCCCTCTTCCTTAAGTCTCTTCTTCCTTTTGTCTCTCTTTTAGTTCTCCCTCTTCCTTCGGTCTCTCTCTTTCTTTGGCTCTCTTTCTTCTTTCTTTCTTCCTTTTGTCTCTCTTTCTTCTGTCCCTCTTCCTTAAGTCTCTTCTTCCTTTTGTCTCTCTTTTAGTTCTCCCTCTTCCTTCGGTCTCTCTCTTTCTTTGGCTCTCTTTCTTCTTTCTTTCTTCCTTTTGTCTCTCTTTCTTCTGTCCCTCTTCCTTAAGTCTCTTCTTCCTTTTGTCTCTCTTTTAGTTCTCCCTCTTCCTTCGGTCTCTCTCTTTCTTTGGCTCTCTTTCTTCTTTCTTTCTTCCTTTTGTCTCTCTTTCTTCTGTCCCTCTTCCTTAAGTCTCTTCTTCCTTTTGTCTCTCTTTTAGTTCTCCCTCTTCCTTCGGTCTCTCTCTTTCTTTGGCTCTCTTTCTTCTTTCTTTCTTCCTTTTGTCTCTCTTTCTTCTGTCCCTCTTCCTTAAGTCTCTTCTTCCTTTTGTCTCTCTTTTAGTTCTCCCTCTTCCTTCGGTCTCTCTCTTTCTTTGGCTCTCTTTCTTCTTTCTTTCTTCCTTTTGTCTCTCTTTCTTCTGTCCCTCTTCCTTAAGTCTCTTCTTCCTTTTGTCTCTCTTTTAGTTCTCCCTCTTCCTTCGGTCTCTCTCTTTCTTTGGCTCTCTTTCTTCTTTCTTTCTTCCTTTTGTCTCTCTTTCTTCTGTCCCTCTTCCTTAAGTCTCTTCTTCCTTTTGTCTCTCTTTTAGTTCTCCCTCTTCCTTCGGTCTCTCTCTTTCTTTGGCTCTCTTTCTTCTTTCTTTCTTCCTTTTGTCTCTCTTTCTTCTGTCCCTCTTCCTTAAGTCTCTTCTTCCTTTTGTCTCTCTTTTAGTTCTCCCTCTTCCTTCGGTCTCTCTCTTTCTTTGGCTCTCTTTCTTCTTTCTTTCTTCCTTTTGTCTCTCTTTCTTCTGTCCCTCTTCCTTAAGTCTCTTCTTCCTTTTGTCTCTCTTTTAGTTCTCCCTCTTCCTTCGGTCTCTCTCTTTCTTTGGCTCTCTTTCTTCTTTCTTTCTTCCTTTTGTCTCTCTTTCTTCTGTCCCTCTTCCTTAAGTCTCTTCTTCCTTTTGTCTCTCTTTTAGTTCTCCCTCTTCCTTCGGTCTCTCTCTTTCTTTGGCTCTCTTTCTTCTTTCTTTCTTCCTTTTGTCTCTCTTTCTTCTGTCCCTCTTCCTTAAGTCTCTTCTTCCTTTTGTCTCTCTTTTAGTTCTCCCTCTTCCTTCGGTCTCTCTCTTTCTTTGGCTCTCTTTCTTCTTTCTTTCTTCCTTTTGTCTCTCTTTCTTCTGTCCCTCTTCCTTAAGTCTCTTCTTCCTTTTGTCTCTCTTTTAGTTCTCCCTCTTCCTTCGGTCTCTCTCTTTCTTTGGCTCTCTTTCTTCTTTCTTTCTTCCTTTTGTCTCTCTTTCTTCTGTCCCTCTTCCTTAAGTCTCTTCTTCCTTTTGTCTCTCTTTTAGTTCTCCCTCTTCCTTCGGTCTCTCTCTTTCTTTGGCTCTCTTTCTTCTTTCTTTCTTCCTTTTGTCTCTCTTTCTTCTGTCCCTCTTCCTTAAGTCTCTTCTTCCTTTTGTCTCTCTTTTAGTTCTCCCTCTTCCTTCGGTCTCTCTCTTTCTTTGGCTCTCTTTCTTCTTTCTTTCTTCCTTTTGTCTCTCTTTCTTCTGTCCCTCTTCCTTAAGTCTCTTCTTCCTTTTGTCTCTCTTTTAGTTCTCCCTCTTCCTTCGGTCTCTCTCTTTCTTTGGCTCTCTTTCTTCTTTCTTTCTTCCTTTTGTCTCTCTTTCTTCTGTCCCTCTTCCTTAAGTCTCTTCTTCCTTTTGTCTCTCTTTTAGTTCTCCCTCTTCCTTCGGTCTCTCTCTTTCTTTGGCTCTCTTTCTTCTTTCTTTCTTCCTTTTGTCTCTCTTTCTTCTGTCCCTCTTCCTTAAGTCTCTTCTTCCTTTTGTCTCTCTTTTAGTTCTCCCTCTTCCTTCGGTCTCTCTCTTTCTTTGGCTCTCTTTCTTCTTTCTTTCTTCCTTTTGTCTCTCTTTCTTCTGTCCCTCTTCCTTAAGTCTCTTCTTCCTTTTGTCTCTCTTTTAGTTCTCCCTCTTCCTTCGGTCTCTCTCTTTCTTTGGCTCTCTTTCTTCTTTCTTTCTTCCTTTTGTCTCTCTTTCTTCTGTCCCTCTTCCTTAAGTCTCTTCTTCCTTTTGTCTCTCTTTTAGTTCTCCCTCTTCCTTCGGTCTCTCTCTTTCTTTGGCTCTCTTTCTTCTTTCTTTCTTCCTTTTGTCTCTCTTTCTTCTGTCCCTCTTCCTTAAGTCTCTTCTTCCTTTTGTCTCTCTTTTAGTTCTCCCTCTTCCTTCGGTCTCTCTCTTTCTTTGGCTCTCTTTCTTCTTTCTTTCTTCCTTTTGTCTCTCTTTCTTCTGTCCCTCTTCCTTAAGTCTCTTCTTCCTTTTGTCTCTCTTTTAGTTCTCCCTCTTCCTTCGGTCTCTCTCTTTCTTTGGCTCTCTTTCTTCTTTCTTTCTTCCTTTTGTCTCTCTTTCTTCTGTCCCTCTTCCTTAAGTCTCTTCTTCCTTTTGTCTCTCTTTTAGTTCTCCCTCTTCCTTCGGTCTCTCTCTTTCTTTGGCTCTCTTTCTTCTTTCTTTCTTCCTTTTGTCTCTCTTTCTTCTGTCCCTCTTCCTTAAGTCTCTTCTTCCTTTTGTCTCTCTTTTAGTTCTCCCTCTTCCTTCGGTCTCTCTCTTTCTTTGGCTCTCTTTCTTCTTTCTTTCTTCCTTTTGTCTCTCTTTCTTCTGTCCCTCTTCCTTAAGTCTCTTCTTCCTTTTGTCTCTCTTTTAGTTCTCCCTCTTCCTTCGGTCTCTCTCTTTCTTTGGCTCTCTTTCTTCTTTCTTTCTTCCTTTTGTCTCTCTTTCTTCTGTCCCTCTTCCTTAAGTCTCTTCTTCCTTTTGTCTCTCTTTTAGTTCTCCCTCTTCCTTCGGTCTCTCTCTTTCTTTGGCTCTCTTTCTTCTTTCTTTCTTCCTTTTGTCTCTCTTTCTTCTGTCCCTCTTCCTTAAGTCTCTTCTTCCTTTTGTCTCTCTTTTAGTTCTCCCTCTTCCTTCGGTCTCTCTCTTTCTTTGGCTCTCTTTCTTCTTTCTTTCTTCCTTTTGTCTCTCTTTCTTCTGTCCCTCTTCCTTAAGTCTCTTCTTCCTTTTGTCTCTCTTTTAGTTCTCCCTCTTCCTTCGGTCTCTCTCTTTCTTTGGCTCTCTTTCTTCTTTCTTTCTTCCTTTTGTCTCTCTTTCTTCTGTCCCTCTTCCTTAAGTCTCTTCTTCCTTTTGTCTCTCTTTTAGTTCTCCCTCTTCCTTCGGTCTCTCTCTTTCTTTGGCTCTCTTTCTTCTTTCTTTCTTCCTTTTGTCTCTCTTTCTTCTGTCCCTCTTCCTTAAGTCTCTTCTTCCTTTTGTCTCTCTTTTAGTTCTCCCTCTTCCTTCGGTCTCTCTCTTTCTTTGGCTCTCTTTCTTCTTTCTTTCTTCCTTTTGTCTCTCTTTCTTCTGTCCCTCTTCCTTAAGTCTCTTCTTCCTTTTGTCTCTCTTTTAGTTCTCCCTCTTCCTTCGGTCTCTCTCTTTCTTTGGCTCTCTTTCTTCTTTCTTTCTTCCTTTTGTCTCTCTTTCTTCTGTCCCTCTTCCTTAAGTCTCTTCTTCCTTTTGTCTCTCTTTTAGTTCTCCCTCTTCCTTCGGTCTCTCTCTTTCTTTGGCTCTCTTTCTTCTTTCTTTCTTCCTTTTGTCTCTCTTTCTTCTGTCCCTCTTCCTTAAGTCTCTTCTTCCTTTTGTCTCTCTTTTAGTTCTCCCTCTTCCTTCGGTCTCTCTCTTTCTTTGGCTCTCTTTCTTCTTTCTTTCTTCCTTTTGTCTCTCTTTCTTCTGTCCCTCTTCCTTAAGTCTCTTCTTCCTTTTGTCTCTCTTTTAGTTCTCCCTCTTCCTTCGGTCTCTCTCTTTCTTTGGCTCTCTTTCTTCTTTCTTTCTTCCTTTTGTCTCTCTTTCTTCTGTCCCTCTTCCTTAAGTCTCTTCTTCCTTTTGTCTCTCTTTTAGTTCTCCCTCTTCCTTCGGTCTCTCTCTTTCTTTGGCTCTCTTTCTTCTTTCTTTCTTCCTTTTGTCTCTCTTTCTTCTGTCCCTCTTCCTTAAGTCTCTTCTTCCTTTTGTCTCTCTTTTAGTTCTCCCTCTTCCTTCGGTCTCTCTCTTTCTTTGGCTCTCTTTCTTCTTTCTTTCTTCCTTTTGTCTCTCTTTCTTCTGTCCCTCTTCCTTAAGTCTCTTCTTCCTTTTGTCTCTCTTTTAGTTCTCCCTCTTCCTTCGGTCTCTCTCTTTCTTTGGCTCTCTTTCTTCTTTCTTTCTTCCTTTTGTCTCTCTTTCTTCTGTCCCTCTTCCTTAAGTCTCTTCTTCCTTTTGTCTCTCTTTTAGTTCTCCCTCTTCCTTCGGTCTCTCTCTTTCTTTGGCTCTCTTTCTTCTTTCTTTCTTCCTTTTGTCTCTCTTTCTTCTGTCCCTCTTCCTTAAGTCTCTTCTTCCTTTTGTCTCTCTTTTAGTTCTCCCTCTTCCTTCGGTCTCTCTCTTTCTTTGGCTCTCTTTCTTCTTTCTTTCTTCCTTTTGTCTCTCTTTCTTCTGTCCCTCTTCCTTAAGTCTCTTCTTCCTTTTGTCTCTCTTTTAGTTCTCCCTCTTCCTTCGGTCTCTCTCTTTCTTTGGCTCTCTTTCTTCTTTCTTTCTTCCTTTTGTCTCTCTTTCTTCTGTCCCTCTTCCTTAAGTCTCTTCTTCCTTTTGTCTCTCTTTTAGTTCTCCCTCTTCCTTCGGTCTCTCTCTTTCTTTGGCTCTCTTTCTTCTTTCTTTCTTCCTTTTGTCTCTCTTTCTTCTGTCCCTCTTCCTTAAGTCTCTTCTTCCTTTTGTCTCTTTTTGTTCTCCCTTTTCCTTTTTTTGGTCTCTCTCTTTCTTTGGCTCTCTTTCTTCTTTCTTTCTTCCTTTTGTCTCTCTTTCTTCTGTCCCTCTTCCTTAAGTCTCTTCTTCCTTTTGTCTCTCTTTTAGTTCTCCCTCTTCCTTCGGTCTCTCTCTTTCTTTGGCTCTCTTTCTTCTTTCTTTCTTCCTTTTGTCTCTCTTTCTTCTGTCCCTCTTCCTTAAGTCTCTTCTTCCTTTTGTCTCTCTTTTAGTTCTCCCTCTTCCTTCGGTCTCTCTCTTTCTTTGGCTCTCTTTCTTCTTTCTTTCTTCCTTTTGTCTCTCTTTCTTCTGTCCCTCTTCCTTAAGTCTCTTCTTCCTTTTGTCTCTCTTTTAGTTCTCCCTCTTCCTTCGGTCTCTCTCTTTCTTTGGCTCTCTTTCTTCTTTCTTTCTTCCTTTTGTCTCTCTTTCTTCTGTCCCTCTTCCTTAAGTCTCTTCTTCCTTTTGTCTCTCTTTTAGTTCTCCCTCTTCCTTCGGTCTCTCTCTTTCTTTGGCTCTCTTTCTTCTTTCTTTCTTCCTTTTGTCTCTCTTTCTTCTGTCCCTCTTCCTTAAGTCTCTTCTTCCTTTTGTCTCTCTTTTAGTTCTCCCTCTTCCTTCGGTCTCTCTCTTTCTTTGGCTCTCTTTCTTCTTTCTTTCTTCCTTTTGTCTCTCTTTCTTCTGTCCCTCTTCCTTAAGTCTCTTCTTCCTTTTGTCTCTCTTTTAGTTCTCCCTCTTCCTTTGGTCTCTCTCTTTCTTTGGCTCTCTTTCTTCTTTCTTTCTTCCTTTTGTCTCTCTTTCTTCTGTCCCTCTTCCTTAAGTCTCTTCTTCCTTTTGTCTCTCTTTTAGTTCTCCCTCTTCCTTTGGTCTCTCTCTTTCTTTGGCTCTCTTTCTTCTTTCTTTCTTCCTTTTGTCTCTCTTTCTTCTGTCCCTCTTCCTTAAGTCTCTTCTTCCTTTTGTCTCTCTTTTAGTTCTCCCTCTTCCTTCGGTCTCTCTCTTTCTTTGGCTCTCTTTCTTCTTTCTTTCTTCCTTTTGTCTCTCTTTCTTCTGTCCCTCTTCCTTAAGTCTCTTCTTCCTTTTGTCTCTCTTTTAGTTCTCCCTCTTCCTTCGGTCTCTCTCTTTCTTTGGCTCTCTTTCTTCTTTCTTTCTTCCTTTTGTCTCTCTTTCTTCTGTCCCTCTTCCTTAAGTCTCTTCTTCCTTTTGTCTCTCTTTTAGTTCTCCCTCTTCCTTCGGTCTCTCTCTTTCTTTGGCTCTCTTTCTTCTTTCTTTCTTCCTTTTGTCTCTCTTTCTTCTGTCCCTCTTCCTTAAGTCTCTTCTTCCTTTTGTCTCTCTTTTAGTTCTCCCTCTTCCTTCGGTCTCTCTCTTTCTTTGGCTCTCTTTCTTCTTTCTTTCTTCCTTTTGTCTCTCTTTCTTCTGTCCCTCTTCCTTAAGTCTCTTCTTCCTTTTGTCTCTCTTTTAGTTCTCCCTCTTCCTTCGGTCTCTCTCTTTCTTTGGCTCTCTTTCTTCTTTCTTTCTTCCTTTTGTCTCTCTTTCTTCTGTCCCTCTTCCTTAAGTCTCTTCTTCCTTTTGTCTCTCTTTTAGTTCTCCCTCTTCCTTCGGTCTCTCTCTTTCTTTGGCTCTCTTTCTTCTTTCTTTCTTCCTTTTGTCTCTCTTTCTTCTGTCCCTCTTCCTTAAGTCTCTTCTTCCTTTTGTCTCTCTTTTAGTTCTCCCTCTTCCTTCGGTCTCTCTCTTTCTTTGGCTCTCTTTCTTCTTTCTTTCTTCCTTTTGTCTCTCTTTCTTCTGTCCCTCTTCCTTAAGTCTCTTCTTCCTTTTGTCTCTCTTTTAGTTCTCCCTCTTCCTTCGGTCTCTCTCTTTCTTTGGCTCTCTTTCTTCTTTCTTTCTTCCTTTTGTCTCTCTTTCTTCTGTCCCTCTTCCTTAAGTCTCTTCTTCCTTTTGTCTCTCTTTTAGTTCTCCCTCTTCCTTCGGTCTCTCTCTTTCTTTGGCTCTCTTTCTTCTTTCTTTCTTCCTTTTGTCTCTCTTTCTTCTGTCCCTCTTCCTTAAGTCTCTTCTTCCTTTTGTCTCTCTTTTAGTTCTCCCTCTTCCTTCGGTCTCTCTCTTTCTTTGGCTCTCTTTCTTCTTTCTTTCTTCCTTTTGTCTCTCTTTCTTCTGTCCCTCTTCCTTAAGTCTCTTCTTCCTTTTGTCTCTCTTTTAGTTCTCCCTCTTCCTTCAGTCTCTCTCTTTCTTTGGCTCTCTTTCTTCTTTCTTTCTTCCTTTTGTCTCTCTTTCTTCTGTCCCTCTTCCTTAAGTCTCTTCTTCCTTTTGTCTCTCTTTTAGTTCTCCCTCTTCCTTCGGTCTCTCTCTTTCTTTGGCTCTCTTTCTTCTTTCTTTCTTCCTTTTGTCTCTCTTTCTTCTGTCCCTCTTCCTTAAGTCTCTTCTTCCTTTTGTCTCTCTTTTAGTTCTCCCTCTTCCTTCGGTCTCTCTCTTTCTTTGGCTCTCTTTCTTCTTTCTTTCTTCCTTTTGTCTCTCTTTCTTCTGTCCCTCTTCCTTAAGTCTCTTCTTCCTTTTGTCTCTCTTTTAGTTCTCCCTCTTCCTTCAGTCTCTCTCTTTCTTTGGCTCTCTTTCTTCTTTCTTTCTTCCTTTTGTCTCTCTTTCTTCTGTCCCTCTTCCTTAAGTCTCTTCTTCCTTTTGTCTCTCTTTTAGTTCTCCCTCTTCCTTCGGTCTCTCTCTTTCTTTGGCTCTCTTTCTTCTTTCTTTCTTCCTTTTGTCTCTCTTTCTTCTGTCCCTCTTCCTTAAGTCTCTTCTTCCTTTTGTCTCTCTTTTAGTTCTCCCTCTTCCTTCGGTCTCTCTCTTTCTTTGGCTCTCTTTCTTCTTTCTTTCTTCCTTTTGTCTCTCTTTCTTCTGTCCCTCTTCCTTAAGTCTCTTCTTCCTTTTGTCTCTCTTTTAGTTCTCCCTCTTCCTTCGGTCTCTCTCTTTCTTTGGCTCTCTTTCTTCTTTCTTTCTTCCTTTTGTCTCTCTTTCTTCTGTCCCTCTTCCTTAAGTCTCTTCTTCCTTTTGTCTCTCTTTTAGTTCTCCCTCTTCCTTCGGTCTCTCTCTTTCTTTGGCTCTCTTTCTTCTTTCTTTCTTCCTTTTGTCTCTCTTTCTTCTGTCCCTCTTCCTTAAGTCTCTTCTTCCTTTTGTCTCTCTTTTAGTTCTCCCTCTTCCTTCGGTCTCTCTCTTTCTTTGGCTCTCTTTCTTCTTTCTTTCTTCCTTTTGTCTCTCTTTCTTCTGTCCCTCTTCCTTAAGTCTCTTCTTCCTTTTGTCTCTCTTTTAGTTCTCCCTCTTCCTTCGGTCTCTCTCTTTCTTTGGCTCTCTTTCTTCTTTCTTTCTTCCTTTTGTCTCTCTTTCTTCTGTCCCTCTTCCTTAAGTCTCTTCTTCCTTTTGTCTCTCTTTTAGTTCTCCCTCTTCCTTCGGTCTCTCTCTTTCTTTGGCTCTCTTTCTTCTTTCTTTCTTCCTTTTGTCTCTCTTTCTTCTGTCCCTCTTCCTTAAGTCTCTTCTTCCTTTTGTCTCTCTTTTAGTTCTCCCTCTTCCTTCGGTCTCTCTCTTTCTTTGGCTCTCTTTCTTCTTTCTTTCTTCCTTTTGTCTCTCTTTCTTCTGTCCCTCTTCCTTAAGTCTCTTCTTCCTTTTGTCTCTCTTTTAGTTCTCCCTCTTCCTTCGGTCTCTCTCTTTCTTTGGCTCTCTTTCTTCTTTCTTTCTTCCTTTTGTCTCTCTTTCTTCTGTCCCTCTTCCTTAAGTCTCTTCTTCCTTTTGTCTCTCTTTTAGTTCTCCCTCTTCCTTCGGTCTCTCTCTTTCTTTGGCTCTCTTTCTTCTTTCTTTCTTCCTTTTGTCTCTCTTTCTTCTGTCCCTCTTCCTTAAGTCTCTTCTTCCTTTTGTCTCTCTTTTAGTTCTCCCTCTTCCTTCGGTCTCTCTCTTTCTTTGGCTCTCTTTCTTCTTTCTTTCTTCCTTTTGTCTCTCTTTCTTCTGTCCCTCTTCCTTAAGTCTCTTCTTCCTTTTGTCTCTCTTTTAGTTCTCCCTCTTCCTTCGGTCTCTCTCTTTCTTTGGCTCTCTTTCTTCTTTCTTTCTTCCTTTTGTCTCTCTTTCTTCTGTCCCTCTTCCTTAAGTCTCTTCTTCCTTTTGTCTCTCTTTTAGTTCTCCCTCTTCCTTCGGTCTCTCTCTTTCTTTGGCTCTCTTTCTTCTTTCTTTCTTCCTTTTGTCTCTCTTTCTTCTGTCCCTCTTCCTTAAGTCTCTTCTTCCTTTTGTCTCTCTTTTAGTTCTCCCTCTTCCTTCGGTCTCTCTCTTTCTTTGGCTCTCTTTCTTCTTTCTTTCTTCCTTTTGTCTCTCTTTCTTCTGTCCCTCTTCCTTAAGTCTCTTCTTCCTTTTGTCTCTCTTTTAGTTCTCCCTCTTCCTTCGGTCTCTCTCTTTCTTTGGCTCTCTTTCTTCTTTCTTTCTTCCTTTTGTCTCTCTTTCTTCTGTCCCTCTTCCTTAAGTCTCTTCTTCCTTTTGTCTCTCTTTTAGTTCTCCCTCTTCCTTCGGTCTCTCTCTTTCTTTGGCTCTCTTTCTTCTTTCTTTCTTCCTTTTGTCTCTCTTTCTTCTGTCCCTCTTCCTTAAGTCTCTTCTTCCTTTTGTCTCTCTTTTAGTTCTCCCTCTTCCTTCGGTCTCTCTCTTTCTTTGGCTCTCTTTCTTCTTTCTTTCTTCCTTTTGTCTCTCTTTCTTCTGTCCCTCTTCCTTAAGTCTCTTCTTCCTTTTGTCTCTCTTTTAGTTCTCCCTCTTCCTTCGGTCTCTCTCTTTCTTTGGCTCTCTTTCTTCTTTCTTTCTTCCTTTTGTCTCTCTTTCTTCTGTCCCTCTTCCTTAAGTCTCTTCTTCCTTTTGTCTCTCTTTTAGTTCTCCCTCTTCCTTCGGTCTCTCTCTTTCTTTGGCTCTCTTTCTTCTTTCTTTCTTCCTTTTGTCTCTCTTTCTTCTGTCCCTCTTCCTTAAGTCTCTTCTTCCTTTTGTCTCTCTTTTAGTTCTCCCTCTTCCTTCGGTCTCTCTCTTTCTTTGGCTCTCTTTCTTCTTTCTTTCTTCCTTTTGTCTCTCTTTCTTCTGTCCCTCTTCCTTAAGTCTCTTCTTCCTTTTGTCTCTCTTTTAGTTCTCCCTCTTCCTTCGGTCTCTCTCTTTCTTTGGCTCTCTTTCTTCTTTCTTTCTTCCTTTTGTCTCTCTTTCTTCTGTCCCTCTTCCTTAAGTCTCTTCTTCCTTTTGTCTCTCTTTTAGTTCTCCCTCTTCCTTCGGTCTCTCTCTTTCTTTGGCTCTCTTTCTTCTTTCTTTCTTCCTTTTGTCTCTCTTTCTTCTGTCCCTCTTCCTTAAGTCTCTTCTTCCTTTTGTCTCTCTTTTAGTTCTCCCTCTTCCTTCGGTCTCTCTCTTTCTTTGGCTCTCTTTCTTCTTTCTTTCTTCCTTTTGTCTCTCTTTCTTCTGTCCCTCTTCCTTAAGTCTCTTCTTCCTTTTGTCTCTCTTTTAGTTCTCCCTCTTCCTTCGGTCTCTCTCTTTCTTTGGCTCTCTTTCTTCTTTCTTTCTTCCTTTTGTCTCTCTTTCTTCTGTCCCTCTTCCTTAAGTCTCTTCTTCCTTTTGTCTCTCTTTTAGTTCTCCCTCTTCCTTCGGTCTCTCTCTTTCTTTGGTCTCTCTTTCTTCTTTCTTTCTTCCTTTTGTCTCTTTTCTTCTTCTCTCTTCCTTCTTTCTTCTTTTCCTTTTTGTCAGATTTTTAAAGTTTTAATAGTTTTTCTTTTTTTTTAGGTGTTACAATTCCGTCAAAAATGTTTTAATTTTTGATTCCGACAGCTTTTCTGTACTATTCTTATCTGTATCTATGAAATTGCATACTTAAATTGCCAGATTTTAAAAGTTTTAATAGTTTTTCTTTTTTTTTAAAGATTTATTAGTTTTTCTTTATTTTTAGGTGTTACAATTCCGTCAAAATGTTTTAATTTTGATTCCGACAGCTTTTCTGTGCTATTTTTTATCTGTATCTATGAAATTGCATACTTAAATTGCCAGATTTTAAAACTTTTTTTCTTTTTTTAGGTGTTACAATTCCGTCAAAAAGTTTTTAATTTTGATTCCGACAGATTTTCTGTACTATTCTTATCTGTATCTATGAAATTGCATACTTCAATTGCCAGATTTTAAAAGTTTTAATAGTTTTTCTTTATTTTTAGGTGTTACAATCCGTCAAAAAAGTTTTTAATTTTGATTCCGACAGATTTTCTGTGATATTTTTATCTGTATCTATGAAATTGCATACTTAAATTGCCAGATTTTAAAACTTTTTCTTTTTTTTAGGTGTTACAATTCCGTCAAAAAGTTTTTAATTTTGATTCCGACAGATTTTCTGTGATATTTTTATCTGTATCTATGAAATTGCATACTTAAATTGCCAGATTTTAAAACTTTTTCTTTTTTTTAGGTGTTACAATTCCGTCAAAAAGTTTTTAATTTTGATTCCGACAGATTTTCTGTGATATTTTTATCTGTATCTATGAAATTGCATACTTAAATTGCCAGATTTTAAAAGTTTTAATAGTTTTTCTTTTTTTAAGTGTTACAATTCCGTCAAAAATGTTTTAATTTTGATTCCGACAGCTTTTCTGTACTATTCTTATCTGTATCTATGAAATTGCATACAGATTTGGATACAGATTGCCAGATTTTAAAAGTTTTAATAGTTTTTCTTTTTTTTAGGTGTTACAATTCCGTCAAAAATGTTTTAATTTTGATTCCGACAGCTTTTCTGTACTATTCTTATCTGTATCTATGAAATTGCATAAAGATTTGCATACAGATTGCCAGATTTTTAAAGTTTTAATAGTTTTTCTTTTTTTAGGTGTTACAATTCCGTCAAAAATGATTTAATTTTGATTCCGACAGCTTTTCTGTACTATTCTTATCTGTATCTATGAAATTGCATACTTAAATTGCCAGAATTTAAAAGTTGTAATAGTTTTTCTTTTTTTTAGGTGTTACAATTCCGTCAAAAATGTTTTAGTTTTGATTCCGACAGCTTTTCTGTGCTATTTTTATCTGTATCTATGAAATTGCACACTTAAATTGCCAGATTTTAAAAGTTTTAATAGTTTTTCTTTTTTTTTAAAGATTTATTAGTTTTTCTTTATTTTTAGGTGTTACAATTCCGTCAAAAATGTTTTAATTTTGATTCCGACAGCTTTTCTGTGCTATTTTTTATCTGTATCTATGAAATTGCATACTTAAATTGCCAGATTTTAAAACTTTTTCTTTTTTTAGGTGTTACAATTCCGTCAAAAATGTTTTAATTTTGATTCCGACAGCTTCTCTGTGCTATTTTTATCTGTATCTATGAAATTGCATACTTAAATTGCCAGATTTTAAAGTTTTAATAGTTTTTCTTTATTTTTAGGTGTTACGATCCGTCAAAAAAGTGTTTAATTTTGATTCCGACAGCTTTTCTGTGATATTTTTATCTGTATCTATGAAATTGCATACTTAAATTGCCAGATTTTAAAACTTTTTCTTTTTTTTTAGGTGTTACAATTCCGTCAAAAATGTTTTAATTTTGATTCCGACAGCTTTTCTGTGCTATTTTTATCTGTATCTATGAAATTGCATACTTAAATTGCCAGATTTTAAAAGTTTTAATAGTTTTTCTTTTTTTAAGTGTTACAATTCCGTCAAAAATGTTTTAATTTTGATTCCGACAGCTTTTCTGTACTATTCTTATCTGTATCTATGAAATTGCATACAGATTTGCATACAGATTGCCAGATTTTAAAAGTTTTAATAGTTTTTCTTTTTTTTTAGGTGTTACAATTCCGTCAAAAATGTTTTAATTTTGATTCCGACAGCTTTTCTGTGCTATTTTTTATCTGTATCTATGAAATTGCATACTTAAATTGCCAGATTTTAAAACTTTTTCTTTTTTTTAGGTGTTACAATTCCGTCAAAATGTTTTAATTTTGATTCCGACAGCTTCTCTGTGCTATTTTTATCTGTATCTATGAAATTGCATACTTAAATTGCCAGATTTTAAAGTTTTAATAGTTTTTCTTTATTTTTAGGTGTTACAATCCGTCAAAAAGTGTTTAATTTTGATTCCGACAGCTTTTCTGTGATATTTTTATCTGTATCTATGAAATTGCATACTTAAATTGCCAGATTTTAAAACTTTTTCTTTTTTTTAGGTGTTACAATTCCGTCAAAAATGTTTTAATTTTGATTCCGACAGCTTTTCTGTGCTATTTTTATCTGTATCTATGAAATTGCATACTTAAATTGCCAGATTTTAAAAGTTTTAATAGTTTTTCTTTTTTTAAGTGTTACAATTCCGTCAAAAATGTTTTAATTTTGATTCCGACAGCTTTTCTGTACTATTCTTATCTGTATCTATGAAATTGCATACTTAAATTGCCAGATTTTAAAAGTTTTAATAGTTTTTCTTTTTTTTAGGTGTTACAATTCCGTCAAAAATGTTTTAATTTTGATTCCGACAGCTTTTCTGTGCTATTCTTATCTGTATCTATGAAATTGCATACAGATTTGCATACAGATTGCCAGATTTTAAAAGTTTTAATAGTTTTTCTTTTTTTTAGGTGTTACAATTCCGTCAAAAATGTTTTAATTTTGATTCCGACAGCTTTTCTGTACTATTCTTATCTGTATCTATGAAATTGCATACTTAAATTGCCAGATTTTAAAAGTTTTAATAGTTTTTCTTTATTTTTAGGTGTTACAATCCGTCAAAAAGTTTTTAATTTTGATTCCTACAGATTTTCTGTGATATTTTTATCTGTATCTATGAAATTGCATACTTAAATTGCCAGATTTTAAAACTTTTTCTTTTTTTAGGTGTTACAATTCCGTCAAAAAGTTTTTAATTTTGATTCCGACAGATTTTCTGTGATATTTTTATCTGTATCTATGAAATTGCATACTTAAATTGCCAGATTTTAAAAGTTTTAATAGTTTTTCTTTTTTTAAGTGTTACAATTCCGTCAAAAATGTTTTAATTTTGATTCCGACAGCTTTTCTGTACTATTCTTATCTGTATCTATGAAATTGCATACAGATTTGCAAACAGATTGCCAGATTTTAAAAGTTTTAATAGTTTTTCTTTTTTTTAGGTGTTACAATTCCGTCAAAAATGTTTTAATTTTGATTCCGACAGCTTTTCTGTACTATTCTTATCTGTATCTATGAAATTGCATACAGATTTGCATACAGATTGCCAGATTTTAAAAGTTTTAATAGTTTTCTTTTTTTAGGTGTTACAATTCCGTCAAAAATGTTTTAATTTTGATTCCGACAGCTTTTCTGTACTACTCTTATCTGTATCTATGAAATTGCATACTTAAATTGCCAGATTTTAAAAGTTTTAATAGTTTTTCTTTATTTTTTAGGTGTTACAATCCGTCAAAAAGTTTTTAATTTTGATTCCGACAGATTTTCTGTGATATTTTTATCTGTATCTATGAAATTGCATACTTAAATTGCCAGATTTTAAAACTTTTTCTTTTTTTAGGTGTTACAATTCCGTCAAAAAGTTTTTAATTTTGATTCCGACAGATTTTCTGTGATATTTTTATCTGTATCTATGAAATTGCATACTTAAATTGCCAGATTTTAAAAGTTTTAATAGTTTTTCTTTTTTTAAGTGTTACAATTCCGTCAAAAATGTTTTAATTTTGATTCCGACAGCTTTTCTGTACTATTCTTATCTGTATCTATGAAATTGCATACAGATTTGGCAAACGATTGCCAGATTTTAAAAGTTTTAATAGTTTTTCTTTTTTTTAGGTGTTACAATTCCGTCAAAAATGTTTTAATTTTGATTCCGACAGCTTTTCTGTACTATTCTTATCTGTATCTATGAAATTGCATACAGATTTGTATACATATTGCCAGATTTTTAAAGTTTTAATAGTTTTTCTTTTTTTTAGGTGTTACAATTCCGTCAAAAATGTTTTAATTTTGATTCCGACAGCTTTTCTGTGCTATTTTTTATCTGTATCTATGAAATTGCATACTTAAATTGCCAGATTTTAAAACTTTTTATTTTTTTTTAGGTGTTACAATTCCGTCAAAATGTTTTAATTTTGATTCCGACAGCTTCTCTGTGCTATTTTTATCTGTATCTATGAAATTGCATACTTAAATTGCCAGATTTTAAAAGTTTTAATAGTTTTTCTTTATTTTTAGGTGTTACAATCCGTCAAAAAGTTTTTAATTTTGATTCCGACAGCTTTTCTGTGATATTTTTATCTGTATCTATGAAATTGCATACTTAAATTGCCAGATTTTAAAAGTTTTATTTTTTCTTTTTTGGTGTTACAATTCCGTCAAAAATGTTTTAATTTTGATTCCGACAGCTTTTCTGTGCTATTTTTATCTGTATCTATGAAATTGCATACTTAAATTGCCAGATTTTTAAACTTTTTCTTTTTTTTAGGTGTTACAATTCCGTCAAAAATGTTTTAATTTTGATTCCGACAGCTTTTCTGTGCTATTTTTATCTGTATCTATGAAATTGCATACTTAAATGCCAGATTTTAAAAGTTTTAATAGTTTTTCTTTTTTTAAGTGTTACAATTCCGTCAAAAATGTTTTAATTTTGATTCCGACAGCTTTTCTGTACTATTCTTATCTGTATCTATGAAATTGCATACAGATTTGCATACAGATTGCCAGATTTTAAAAGTTTTAATAGTTTTTCTTTTTTTTAGGTGTTAGAATTCCGTCAAAAATGTTTTAATTTTGATTCCGACAGATTTTCTGTGATATTTTTATCTGTATCTATGAAATTGCATACTTAAATTGCCAGATTTTAAAAGTTTTAATAGTTTTTCTTTTTTTAAGTGTTACAATTCCGTCAAAAATGTTTTAATTTTGATTCCGACAGCTTTTCTGTACTATTCTTATCTGTATCTATGAAATTGCATACAGATTTGGATACAGATTGCCGGATTTTAAAAGTTTTAATAGTTTTTCTTTTTTTTAGGTGTTACAATTCCGTCAAAAATGTTTTAATTTTGATTCCGACAGCTTTTCTGTGCTATTTTTATCTGTATCTATGAAATTGCATACTTAAATTGCCAGATTTTTAAACTTTTTCTTTTTTTTAGGTGTTACATTTCCGTCAAAAATGTTTTAATTTTGATTCCGACAGCTTTTCTGTGCTATTTTTATCTGTATCTATGAAATTGCATACTTAAATTGCCAGATTTTAAAAGTTTTAATAGTTTTTTTTTTAAGTGTTACAATTCCGTCAAAAATGTTTTAATTTTGATTCCGACAGCTTTTCTGTACTATTCTTATCTGTATCTATGAAATTGCATACAGATTTGCATACAGATTGCCAGATTTTAAAAGTTTTAATAGTTTTTCTTTTTTTAGGTGTTACAATTCCGTCAAAAATGTTTTAATTTTGATTCCGACAGCTTTTCTGTGCTATTTTTATCTGTATCTATGAAATTGCATACTTAAATTGCCAGATTTTAAAAGTTTTAATAGTTTTTCTTTTTTTAAGTGTTACAATTCCGTCAAAATGTTTTAATTTTGATTCCGACAGCTTTTCTGTACTATTCTTATCTGTATCTATGAAATTGCATACAGATTTGCTACAGATTGCCAGATTTTAAAAGTTTTAATAGTTTTTCTTTTTTAGGTGTTACAATTCCGTCAAAAATGTTTTAATTTTGATTCCGACAGCTTTTCTGTACTATTCTTATCTGTATCTATGAAATTGCATACTTAAATTGCCAGATTTTAAAAGTTTTAATAGTTTTTCTTTTTTTAAGTGTTACAATTCCGTCAAAAATGTTTTAATTTTGATTCCGACAGCTTTTCTGTACTATTCTTATCTGTATCTATGAAATTGCATACAGATTTGCATACAGATTGCCAGATTTTAAAAGTTTTAATAGTTTTTTTTTTTTAGGTGTTACAATTCCGTCAAAAATGTTTTAATTTTGATTCCGACAGTTTTTCTGTACTATTCTTATCTGTATCTATGAAATTGCATACTTAAATTGCCAGAATTTAAAAGTTGTAATAGTTTATCTTTTTTTAGGTGTTACAATTCCGTCAAAAATGTTTTAGTTTTGATTCCGACAGCTTTTCTGTGCTATTTTTATTTGTATCTATGAAATTGCACACTTAAATTGCCAGATTTTAAAAGTTTTAATAGTTTTTTTTTTTTTTAAAGTTTATTAGTTTTTCTTTATTTTTAGGTGTTACAATTCCGTCAAAAATGTTTTAATTTTGATTCCGACAGCTTTTCTGTGCTATTTTTTTATCTGTATCTATGAAATTGCATACTTAAATTGCCAGATTTTAAAACTTTTTCTTTTTTTAGGTGTTACAATTCCGTCAAAAATGTTTTAATTTTGATTCCGACAGCTTTTCTGTGCTATTTTTATCTGTATCTATGAAATTGCATACTTAAATTGCCAGATTTTTAAAGTTTTAATAGTTTTTCTTTATTTTTAAAGATTTATTAGTTTTTCTTTATTTTTAGGTGTTACAATTCCGTCAAAAATGTTTTAATTTTGATTCCGACAGCTTTTCTGTGCTATTTTTTTATCTGTATCTATGAAATTGCATACTTAAATTGCCAGATTTTAAAACTTTTTCTTTTTTTAGGTGTTACAATTCCGTCAAAAATGTTTTAATTTTGATTCCGACAGCTTCTCTGTGCTATTTTTATCTGTATCTATGAAATTGCATACTTAAATTGCCAGATTTTAAAGTTTTAATAGTTTTTCTTTATTTTTAGGTGTTACTATCCGTCAAAAAAGTTTTTAATTTTGATTCCGACAGCTTTTCTGTGATATTTTTATCTGTATCTATGAAATTGCATACTTAAATTGCCAGATTTTAAAACTTTTTCTTTTTTTTAGGTGTTACAATTCCGTCAAAAATGTTTTAATTTTGATTCCGACAGCTTTTCTGTGCTATTTTTATCTGTATCTATGAAATTGCATACAGATTTGCATACAGATTGCCAGATTTTTAAAGTTTTAATAGTTTTTCTTTTTTTTAGGTGTTACAATTCCGTCAAAAATGTTTTAATTTTGATTCCGACAGCTTTTCTGTGCTATTTTTATCTGTATCTATGAAATTGCATACTTAAATTGCCAGATTTTTAAAGTTTTAATAGTTCTTCTTTTTTTTAGGTGTTACAATTCCGTCAAAAATGTTTTAATTTTGATTCCGACAGCTTTTCTGTACTATTCTTATCTGTATCTATGAAATTGCATACAGATTTGCATACAGATTGCCAGATTTTAAAGTTTTAATAGTTTTTCTTTTTTTAGGTGTTACAATTCCGTCAAAAATGTTTTAATTTTGATTCCGACAGCTTTTCTGTGCTATTTTTATCTGTATCTATGAAATTGCATACTTAAATTGCCAGATTTTTAAAGTTTTAATAGTTCTTCTTTTTTTAGGTGTTACAATTCCGTCAAAAATGTTTTAATTTTGATTCCGACAGCTTTTCTGTACTATTCTTATCTGTATCTATGAAATTGCATACAGATTTGCATACAGATTGCCAGATTTTTAAAGTTTTAATAGTTTTTCTTTTTTTTAGGTGTTACAATTCCGTCAAAAATGATTTAATTTTGATTCCGACAGCTTTTCTGTACTATTCTTATCTGTATCTATGAAATTGCATACAGATTTGCATACAGATTGCCAGATTTTAAAAGTTTTAATAGTTTTTCTTTTTTTTAGGTGTTACAATTCCGTCAAAAATGTTTTAATTTTGATTCCGACAGCTTTTCTGTGATATTTTTATCTGTATCTATGAAATTGCATACTTAAATTGCCAGATTTTAAAAGTTTTAATAGTTTTTACTTTTTTTAAGAGTTACAATTCCGTCAAAAATGTTTTAATTTTGATTCCGACAGCTTTTCTGTACTATTCTTATCTGTATCTATGAAATTGCATACTTAAATTGCCAGATTTTAAAAGTTTTAATAGTTTTTCTTTTTTTAAGAGTTACAATTCCGTCAAAAATGTTTTAATTTTGATTCCGACAGCTTTTCTGTACTATTCTTATCTGTATCTATGAAATTGCATACAGATTTGCATACAGATTGCCAGATTTTAAAAGTTTTAATAGTTTTTCTTTTTTTTAGGTGTTACAATTCCGTCAAAAATGTTTTAATTTTGATTCCGACAGCTTTTCTGTGATATTTTTATCTGTATCTATGAAATTGCATACTTAAATTGCCAGATTTTAAAAGTTTTAATAGTTTTTCTTTTTTTAAGAGTTACAATTCCGTCAAAAATGTTTTAATTTTGATTCCGACAGCTTTTCTGTACTATTCTTATCTGTATCTATGAAATTGCATACAGATTTGCATACAGATTGCCAGATTTTAAAAGTTTTAATAGTTTTTCTTTTTTTAGGTGTTACAATTCCGTCAAAAATGTTTTAATTTTGATTCCGACAGCTTTTCTGTGATATTTTTATCTGTATCTATGAAATTGCATACTTAAATTGCCAGATTTTAAAAGTTTTAATAGTTTTTCTTTTTTTTAAGAGTTACAATTCCGTCAAAAATGTTTTAATTTTGATTCCGACAGCTTTTCTGTACTATTCTTATCTGTATCTATGAAATTGCATACTTAAATTGCCAGATTTTAAAAGTTTTAATAGTTTTTCTTTTTTAAGAGTTACAATTCCGTCAAAAATGTTTTAATTTTGATTCCGACAGCTTTTCTGTACTATTCTTATCTGTATCTATGAAATTGCATACAGATTTGCATACAGATTGCCAGATTTTAAAAGTTTTAATAGTTTTTCTTTTTTTTAGGTGTTACAATTCCGTCAAAAATGTTTTAATTTTGATTCCGACAGCTTTTCTGTGATATTTTTATCTGTATCTATGAAATTGCATACTTAAATTGCCAGATTTTAAAAGTTTTAATAGTTTTTCTTTTTTTAGGAGTTACAATTCCGTCAAAAATGTTTTAATTTTGATTCCGACAGCTTTTCTGTACTATTCTTATCTGTATCTATGAAATTGCATACTTAAATTGCCAGAATTTAAAAGTTGTAATAGTTTATCTTTTTTAAAGAGTTACAATTCCGTCAAAAATGTTTTAATTTTGATTCCGACAGCTTTTCTGTACTATTCTTATCTGTATCTATGAAATTGCATACAGATTTGCATACAGATTGCCAGATTTTAAAAGTTTTAATAGTTTTTCTTTTTTTTAGGTGTTACAATTCCGTCAAAAATGTTTTAATTTTGATTCCGACAGCTTTTCTGTGATATTTTTATCTGTATCTATGAAATTGCATACTTAAATTGCCAGATTTTAAAAGTTTTAATAGTTTTTCTTTTTTTAAGAGTTACAATTCCGTCAAAAATGTTTTAATTTTGATTCCGACAGCTTTTCTGTACTATTCTTATCTGTATCTATGAAATTGCATACAGATTTGCATACAGATTGCCAGATTTTAAAAGTTTTAATAGTTTTTCTTTTTTTAGGTGTTACAATTCCGTCAAAAATGTTTTAATTTTGATTCCGACAGCTTTTCTGTGATATTTTTATCTGTATCTATGAAATTGCATACTTAAATTGCCAGATTTTAAAAGTTTTAATAGTTTTTCTTTTTTTAAGAGTTACAATTCCGTCAAAAATGTTTTAATTTTGATTCCGACAGCTTTTCTGTACTATTCTTATCTGTATCTATGAAATTGCATACTTAAATTGCCAGATTTTAAAAGTTTTAATAGTTTTTCTTTTTTTAAGAGTTACAATTCCGTCAAAAATGTTTTAATTTTGATTCCGACAGCTTTTCTGTACTATTCTTATCTGTATCTATGAAATTGCATACAGATTTGCATACAGATTGCCAGATTTTAAAAGTTTTAATAGTTTTTTTTTTTTTAGGTGTTACAATTCCGTCAAAAATGTTTTAATTTTGATTCCGACAGCTTTTCTGTGATATTTTTATCTGTATCTATGAAATTGCATACTTAAATTGCCAGATTTTAAAAGTTTTAATAGTTTTTCTTTTTTTAAGAGTTACAATTCCGTCAAAAATGTTTTAATTTTGATTCCGACAGCTTTTCTGTACTATTCTTATCTGTATCTATGAAATTGCATACTTAAATTGCCAGAATTTAAAAGTTGTAATAGTTTATCTTTTTTAAAGGTGTTACAATTCCGTCAAAAATGTTTTAGTTTTGATTCCGACAGCTTTTCTGTGCTATTTTTATTTGTATCTATGAAATTGCACACTTAAATTGCCAGATTTTAAAAGTTTTAATAGTTTTTCTTTTTTTTTAAAGATTTATTAGTTTTTCTTTATTTTTAGGTGTTACAATTCCGTCAAAAATGTTTTAATTTTGATTCCGACAGCTTTTCTGTTCTATTTTTTTATCTGTATCTATGAAATTGCATACTTAAATTGCCAGATTTTAAAACTTTTTCTTTTTTTAGGTGTTACAATTCCGTCAAAAATGTTTTAATTTTGATTCCGACAGCTTCTCTGTGCTATTTTTATCTGTATCTATGAAATTGCATACTTAAATTGCCAGATTTTAAAGTTTTAATAGTTTTTCTTTATTTTTAAAGATTTATTAGTTTTTCTTTATTTTTAGGTGTTACAATTCCGTCAAAAATGTTTTAATTTTGATTCCGACAGCTTTTCTGTGCTATTTTTTTATCTGTATCTATGAAATTGCATACTTAAATTGCCAGATTTTAAAACTTTTTCTTTTTTTAGGTGTTACAATTCCGTCAAAAATGTTTTAATTTTGATTCCGACAGCTTCTCTGTGCTATTTTTATCTGTATCTATGAAATTGCATACTTAAATTGCCAGATTTTAAAGTTTTAATAGTTTTTCTTTATTTTTAAAGATTTATTAGTTTTTCTTTATTTTTAGGTGTTACAATTCCGTCAAAAATGTTTTAATTTTGATTCCGACAGCTTTTCTGTGCTATTTTTTTATCTGTATCTATGAAATTGCATACTTAAATTGCCAGATTTTAAAACTTTTTCTTTTTTTTAGGTGTTACAATTCCGTCAAAAATGTTTTAATTTTGATTCCGACAGCTTCTCTGTGCTATTTTTATCTGTATCTATGAAATTGCATACTTAAATTGCCAGATTTTAAAGTTTTAATAGTTTTTCTTTATTTTTAGGTGTTACTATCCGTCAAAAAGTTTTTAATTTTGATTCCGACAGCTTTTCTGTGATATTTTTATCTGTATCTATGAAATTGCATACTTAAATTGCCAGATTTTAAAACTTTTTCTTTTTTTTAGGTGTTACAATTCCGTCAAAAATGTTTTAATTTTGATTCCGACAGCTTTTCTGTGCTATTTTTATCTGTATCTATGAAATTGCATACAGATTTGCATACAGATTGCCAGATTTTTAAAGTTTTAATAGTTTTTCTTTTTTTAGGTGTTACAATTCCGTCAAAATGTTTTAATTTTGATTCCGACAGCTTTTCTGTGCTATTTTTATTATACCATGTACCGTAGGTACAAAGGTATATTAATTTCGTGCAAATGTATGTAACAGGCAGAAGGAAGCATTTCCGACCCCATAAAGTATATATATTCTTGATCAGCATCAACAGCCAAATCGATATAGCCATGTCTGTCTGTCCGTCTGTCCGTCTGTCCGTCTGTCCGTCTGTATGAACGCCTAGATCTCAGCAACTATAAGAGCTAGAGCCACCAAATTCGGTATGTAGGTCGGAATGTTTTGCACGCAGATCAAGTTTGTTTCAGATTTAAAAATTTCCCCCACTCCCCCGCAAATCAATAAAAACGTTTTGCAGCCACAAATATTACCATAGATCTTTTTTTTGTGCATAGGCATGCATATGTAGAACATGTATCAATACCGAAAATCTGGTAAAGATCGGGTGAAAAACACAAAAGTTATTTACTTATCAGTGTGTTATCTATTTGGCAGCTAGCAACAGGTGCATCCCAAAAAACAACAACAAAACTGATGAGCGCAAGAAACTAACTCCCGTGCGCAAAAAAGAGGGGTTATCTCTATCTCTGTCTTGCACACGCAAGTGCATGAGATGGTGGTGGTTTGCAAAGAGCGAGTTTGTTTACATTTCTCTAATAGGCAAAAGTCGCGATCAGCTGATCAGCTGTGCTGTTCCCTGGTTACCGATTTTATTTATAATCGGGAGCTAATAATCGAGCGGCGATATATTTTGGTACATGGTATATAACAGTCGTTCACGAACGACTGTAGCTTTCTTACTTGTCTGTATCTATGAAATTGCATACTTAAATTGCCAGATTTTTAAAGTTTTAATAGTTCTTCTTTTTTTAGGTGTTACAATTCCGTCAAAAATGTTTTAATTTTGATTCCGACAGCTTTTCTGTACTATTCTTATCTGTATCTATGAAATTGCATACAGATTTGCATACAGATTGCCACATTTTTAAAGTTTTAATAGTTTTTCTTTTTTTAGGTGTTACAATTCCGTCAAAAATGTTTTAATTTTGATTCCGACAGCTTTTCTGTGCTATTTTTATCTGTATCTATGAAATTGCATACTTAAATTGCCAGATTTTTAAAGTTTTAATAGTTCTTCTTTTTTTAGGTGTTACAATTCCGTCAAAATGTTTTAATTTTGATTCCGACAGCTTTTCTGTACTATTCTTATCTGTATCTATGAAATTGCATACAGATTTGCATACAGATTGCCAGATTTTTAAAGTTTTAATAGTTTTTCTTTTTTTAGGTGTTACAATTCCGTCAAAAATGATTTAATTTTGATTCCGACAGCTTTTCTGTACTATTCTTATCTGTATCTATGAAATTGCATACTTAAATTGCCAGATTTTAAAAGTTTTAATAGTTTTTCTTTTTTTAAGAGTTACAATTCCGTCAAAAATGTTTTAATTTTGATTCCGACAGCTTTTCTGTACTATTCTTATCTGTATCTATGAAATTGCATACAGATTTGCATACAGATTGCCAGATTTTAAAAGTTTTAATAGTTTTTTTTTTTTTTAGGTGTTACAATTCCGTCAAAAATGTTTTAATTTTGATTCCGACAGCTTTTCTGTGATATTTTTATCTGTATCTATGAAATTGCATACTTAAATTGCCAGATTTTAAAAGTTTTAATAGTTTTTCTTTTTTAAGAGTTACAATTCCGTCAAAAATGTTTTAATTTTGATTCCGACAGCTTTTCTGTACTATTCTTATCTGTATCTATGAAATTGCATACAGATTTGCATACAGATTGCCAGATTTTAAAAGTTTTAATAGTTTTTCTTTTTTTTAGGTGTTACAATTCCGTCAAAAATGTTTTAATTTTGATTCCGACAGCTTTTCTGTGATATTTTTATCTGTATCTATGAAATTGCATACTTAAATTGCCAGATTTTTAAAGTTTTAATAGTTCTTCTTTTTTTTAGGTGTTACAATTCCGTCAAAAATGTTTTAATTTTGATTCCGACAGCTTTTCTGTACTATTCTTATCTGTATCTATGAAATTGCATACAGATTTGCATACAGATTGCCAGATTTTTAAAGTTTTAATAGTTTTTCTTTTTTTAGGTGTTACAATTCCGTCAAAAATGTTTTAATTTTGATTCCGACAGCTTTTCTGTGCTATTTTTATCTGTATCTATGAAATTGCATACTTAAATTGCCAGATTTTTAAAGTTTTAATAGTTCTTCTTTTTTTAGGTGTTACAATTCCGTCAAAAATGTTTTAATTTTGATTCCGACAGCTTTTCTGTACTATTCTTATCTGTATCTATGAAATTGCATACAGATTTGCATACAGATTGCCAGATTTTTAAAGTTTTAATAGTTTTTCTTTTTTTTAGGTGTTACAATTCCGTCAAAAATGATTTAATTTTGATTCCGACAGCTTTTCTGTACTATTCTTATCTGTATCTATGAAATTGCATACTTAAATTGCTAGATTTTAAAAGTTTTAATAGTTTTTCTTTTTTTAAGAGTTACAATTCCGTCAAAAATGTTTTAATTTTGATTCCGACAGCTTTTCTGTACTATTCTTATCTGTATCTATGAAATTGCATACAGATTTGCATACAGATTGCCAGATTTTAAAAGTTTTAATAGTTTTTCTTTTTTTTAGGTGTTAGAATTCCGTCAAAAATGTTTTAATTTTGATTCCGACAGCTTTTCTGTACTATTCTTATCTGTATCTATGAAATTGCATACAGATTTGCATACAGATTGCCAGATTTTTAAAGTTTTAATAGTTTTTCTTTTTTTTAGGTGTTACAATTCCGTCAAAAATGATTTAATTTTGATTCCGACAGCTTTTCTGTACTATTCTTATCTGTATCTATGAAATTGCATACTTAAATTTCCAGAATTTAAAAGTTGTAATAGTTTATCTTTTTTAAAGGTGTTACAATTCCGTCAAAAATGTTTTAGTTTTGATTCCGACAGCTTTTCTGTGCTATTTTTATTTGTATCTATGAAATTGCACACTTAAATTGCCAGATTTTAAAAGTTTTAATAGTTTTTCTTTTTTTTTTAAAGATTTATTAGTTTTTCTTTATTTTTAGGTGTTACAATTCCGTCAAAAATGTTTTAATTTTGATTCCGACAGCTTTTCTGTGCTATTTTTTTATCTGTATCTATGAAATTGCATACTTAAATAGCCAGATTTTAAAACTTTTTTTTTTTTAGGTGTTACAATTCCGTCAAAAATGTTTTAATTTTGATTCCGACAGCTTCTCTGTGCTATTTTTATCTGTATCTATGAAATTGCATACTTAAATTGCCAGATTTTAAAGTTTTAATAGTTTTTCTTTATTTTTAGGTGTTACTATCCGTCAAAAAAGTTTTTAATTTTGATTCCGACAGCTTTTCTGTGATATTTTTATCTGTATCTATGAAATTCCATACTTAAATTGCCAGATTTTAAAACTTTTTCTTTTTTTTAGGTGTTACAATTCCGTCAAAAATGTTTTAATTTTGATTCCGACAGCTTTTCTGTGCTATTTTTATCTGTATCTATGAAATTGCATACTTAAATTGCCAGATTTTAAAAGTTTTAATAGTTTTTCTTTTTTTTAGGTGTTACAATTCCGTCAAAAATGTTTTAATTTTGATTCCGACAGCTTTTCTGTGATATTTTTATCTGTATCTATGAAATTGCATACTTAAATTGCCAGATTTTAAAACTTTTTTTTTTTTTTAGGTGTTACAATTCCGTCAAAAATGTTTTAATTTTGATTCCGACAGCTTTTCTGTACTATTCTTATCTGTATCTATGAAATTGCATACAGATTTGCATACAGATTGCCAGATTTTTAAAGTTTTAATAGTTTTTTTTTTTTTTAGGTGTTACAATTCCGTCAAAAATGTTTTAATTTTGATTCCGACAGCTTTTCTGTGATATTTTTATCTGTATCTATGAAATTGCATACTTAAATTGCCAGATTTTAAAACTTTTTTTTTTTTTTTAGGTGTTACAATTCCGTCAAAAATGTTTTAATTTTGATTCCGACAGCTTTTCTGTGCTATTTTTATCTGTATCTATGAAATTGCATACTTAAATTGCCAGATTTTAAAAGTTTTAATAGTTTTTCTTTTTTTAGGTGTTACAATTCCGTCAAGAATGTTTTAATTTTGATTCCGACAGCTTTTCTGTACTATTCTTATCTGTATCTATGAAATTGCATACAGATTTGCATACAGATTGCCAGATTTTTAAAGTTTTAATAGTTTTTCTTTTTTTTAGGTGTTACAATTCCGTCAAAAATGTTTTAATTTTGATTCCGACAGCTTTTCTGTACTATTCTTATCTGTATCTATGAAATTGCATACTTAAATTGCCAGATTTTAAAAGTTTTAATAGTTTTTCTTTATTTTTAGGTGTTACAATCCGTCAAAAAGTTTTTAATTTTGATTCCGACAGATTTTCTGTGATATTTTTATCTGTATCTATGAAATTGCATACTTAAATTGCCACATTTTAAAGGTTTCATAGTTTTTCTTTTTTAGGTGTTACAATTCCGTCAAAAATGTTTTAATTTTGATTCCGACGCTTTTCTGTACTATTCTTATCTGTATCTATGAAATTGCATACAGATTTGCATACAGATTGCCAGATTTTTAAAGTTTTAATAGTTTTTCTTTTTTTAGGTGTTACAATTCCGTCAAAAATGTTTTAATTTTGATTCCGACAGCTTTTCTGTACTATCTGTATCTATGAAATTTCATACTTAAATTGCCAGATTTAAAAAAGTTTTTCTTTTTTAGGTGTTACAATTCCGTCAAAAATGTTTTAATTTTGATTCCGACAGCTTTTCTGTGATATTTTTATCTGTATCTATGAAATTGCATACTTAAATTGCCAGATTTTAAAACTTTTTCTTTTTTTTAGGTGTTACAATTCCGTCAAAATGTTTTAATTTTGATTCCGACAGCTTTTCTGTACTATTCTTATCTGTATCTATGAAATTGCATACTTAAATTGCCAGATTTTAAAAGTTTTAATAGTTTTTCTTTTATTTTTTAGGTGTTACAATCCGTCAAAAAAAGTTTTTAATTTTGATTCCGACAGATTTTCTGTGATATTTTTTATCTGTATCTATGAAATTGCATACTTAAATTGCCACATTTTAAAAGTTTTAATAGTTTTTCTTTTTTTAGGTTGTGACGTGGTTTCTATAGCCGGGGTAAGATCTCAGTCGCGGCCAAGGAACCTACACAAGAAATTTGTATAGAAGGGATGGGACCTGTAGCTAGGAATTATGTACGTGGGAGCGGAGAGACCGCCAGAAGTACTGAGGCATAATCCTCTACCGTTTATCGACTTGTTATCTGGGTGCTGGCCCGTTCTCGACTTACGGCCACGCTGCTGAGCGGCCGACAGTCCGTTGTGTAACACAGGGACGTCTCTGCTGTTAACACGTGGCGATCGTCTGGCTTGGCGATCGACGACCCGGACCACGTAGCACGTTCTGGTAGCTCTGGGGACGAATCTACAATCCTAGTGGGTTCGGTTGATCTGACAACCCTGGCGACTTTTGGTTGATCTGGCAACCCTGGTTAATTCAATCGATCTGGCAACCCTGGTGATTTTTGGTTGATCTGGCAACCCTGGTCAATTCTGTCGATCTGGCAACCCTGTTGATTTTCGGTTGATCTGGCAACCCTGTGGATTTTGGGTTGATCTGGCAACCCTGGTTAATTCAATCGATCTGGCAACCCTGTGGATTTTGGGTTGATCTGGCAACCCTGGTCAAAGCTATCGATCTGGCAACCCTGGTTAATTCAATCGATCTGGCAACCCTGTGGATTTTTGGGTTGATCTGGCAACCCTGGTCAAAGCTATCGATCTGGCAACCCTGGTTAATTCAATCGATCTGGCAACCCTGTGGATTTTGGGTTGATCTGGCAACCCTGGTCAAAGCTATCGATCTGGCAACCCTGTTGATTTTTGGGTTGATCTGGCAACCCTGGTCAACGCTAACGATCTGGCAACCCTGTGGGACGAGGGGGCGGGGGAAGTCAAGGGGAATCCTCGGGACACTGGGGCTTCTCGGGCCGCCGCCTCCGGCTAGTCACGGAGGCTCCGGGATTCCGACTACTCCGGGTGCACGCGGAGGCTACTGGGGATTAACGGGCAGGCCAGGGGCGCAGCGGCGAGAACTCGGCTGTTCCGGTGCGGATGCGAGACCAAGCGCAGGGGAAGCAGTCGGGCCAGGCGGCGTACGCTGGCAGGGATCGGGATCGGTGGATAGGCCAAGGTACAGCGGCGAGAACTCGGCTGTTCCGGTGCGGATGCGAGACCAAGCGCAGGGGAAGCAGTCGGGCCACGCCGTGTGCTCTGGCAGAGGATCGGGAGGGGAAGGAGGAAGCAGAGGTGCAGACGTGGAAGGCTTGGGCGGATGCGAAACCACCTGCACCAAGTTCCCGACGCACTCCTCTAAGCTAGCATGCAAAAGGGAATGGGGGTCAAGGAAAAGAAGACACTACGATCTCTATATTATGGTCTTTATTTACTCAAACAATAACTTGCCCGTGGCTGCGGCCAGCGGGGAGGGGAAATAGTGGCTTACGTGGTCTGGCGCTACAGCGGGAAAAGCTGTCGCCGCTGGAGTCGCCGTCTGGAGTTGAGTCTCAACGGGAAGACGCTTTCGCCGTTGGCATATGCTCGCGCACTCGCGCGTCACTCACGATCGCCTCGTCTGGCGGGATACTGTCGCCGCCGGTATTTGCGCTACGCACTCGCGTGTCTCTGGGGGCTTCTTGGTCGCCGATGCCGCGTGTTGTCCCAAATCGTTCCGTTTTCGCTCGCGCACGTCTGTCTTCTTTCAAAACCGGAAACCAAAAGCCACGATCTCCGGTCTAGAGGTCGCACTTCATCGATCGTTCCTTCTATCGATATATCGTATCGGCTATCGGGGTCTTGGGCTGCCACCTGGGCACTCTAGCGAGCCGATATTAACGGATGGTGGATGGACTTCGTGTCCCTTAATTTAACGGATGGTGGATGGACTTCGTGTCCCTTAAATCTAACGGATGGTGGATGGACTTCGTGTCCCTTAAATTCTAAGCTTAGTATTTAATGCTTATTAAGGAATAAATGACTATTATTATTTACAGTGAAATATGTACATAGGCGTAAACATACTAAATGTAAAATACTAAATTTGTATGACCCTGGAAAAGGGTCGTTACATCCCCTCCGTACTTCGGGGGGGCTGAAATTGATAGTGATGGTCCCGGCCGGCTTCATAGTAACCTGGTAGGATCCGGTGGCCGTTTGAACCCGGAATCGTTGTCGCCTTCGGCGGGCTGCCGCACGTCGCTCTTGGACGGCCGCCCGGACTACCTCGGGTAACTCGCCGTTGGGGACATTTCCGTCCCATCCAGCTGGTAGCGGGACAAATTCTCTCTCGGGCGCGCGTGGTCGGGGTCCTCCTCGTCTTCGAGAGTGGTTGGACCGTGGGTAACTCGAGGGACGTCCGAGGGTCCCATCCGTCGGGGATGGCCTGGAGTATTTCTGCCAGTTCTGCGGTGATTCCCTCAATAGTAATCCACGGGCTCCGGGGGACAGGTCAAGATCTAGGTCCATTTCGCTGTGTGTGTCCCCTGGCTCTGGCGGTTCGTCTGTGCATGGACGAGGGGCGGCATAGCGCGTTGCAAGTGGTAGACCGGTTTGTCTGGGGCCTGCTCCGAAGTACGGGCAGTTCGAGTAGACACTCTCGTCCGTGTCATAGTCCGGGGAGGCAGTCGGCGCTGCCCGATGGGCCTGTGTCCGAGTCCAGGAGGCCTCTGGTGAGGGTTGGGGCGCTCGACCAGAGTTCCCCCGGCTGGCTCCCACCCATCGGACATGGTCGTGGACCGCCCGACGTACGCCGTTCCCGGACGTAGTCGGGGGTCACGGTTGACTGCCGGCTGCCTGGAGTGCGCTGTTGCGCCGTCGTCGCTGTCGCTTGAAATGGATATTGTGTCCATGCTGGTTCTGTGGAAGAGAGAAAGGAAAAAAAGAAACCTTTTCTTAGTACTTGTATGCGGTAGGCAGGGCCGCGTGGCCAGCAGTAGGGCGTTGGTTAATACGTCGGTCGGTACGGGTAGGTTGCTGGTAAACCGAGCGAGGTTACAAGTACGGGTCAGTCGTTGGGGCCAGGACTCTGGTTTCCCTGGGCGACAGAGTCATTCATGCCGACATCTTCGGCGTCAGGGGCTGCGAGAGGAGATGAGTGGAATTGTTTTAGGTCACCTATATTGACCAGTCGACCCTTGCGGTGACCTGGCAAGCGGACACGGACCACGTTAGGGATGGAAACGCAACCACCTTGTATGGCCCGTCGAACTTTGGTGCGAGCTTCGCAGCAAAGCCTTCCACCGCTTTGGACAGGTGGTGTTGTCGCACTAGGACCAAGGATCCCATCGCGGGCTTCCAGCTCCTTCGGCGCAAGTTGTAATGTCGTCCTTGTTCCCGGCTGGCCTTCTGTAGGTTGTTCTGGACGATGGCGAAGATCTCCTTGAGGTGTTCCGACCTCTCGAGCGGTGACTGGGGTAACGCGGCCGTACCCGGCGTGACCCGTTCATACCATGATCCAGGTAACCTCGGTTCTCGGGCTTGAAGCAGGAAGGCGGGACTGTATCCCGTCGTCTCCGAGATACTGGTGTTGATCGCAAGTGACAATTCCGGCAGTAAGTTATCCCATGTGTTCTGGTTGGTTTCGACGTACTGCGAGATCATAGTTTTGACCGTACGGTTAGCTCTTTCTGTCGGATTTTCCCTGGGGCAGTATGGGGCAGTGAATTGAAGGTCTACTCCCATCTCCTGGAGGAAGTCTCTGAATGCCTTACTCGTGAACTGTGTGCCATTATCACACACCAATTTCCTGGGCGCTCCGAAGTGACTGAGGATCCTCTCGCGGAACGCTCGTATCAGTGCAGCCGTGGTTGCCTTCCGTAGGGGTATCAACTCGACCCATTTCGTGAAACTGTCGAAAAATACTAAGAGCATCGTATTTCCTTCCTTTGATCGGGGCAACGGCCCCACGAAGTCTGCGCATAAGATGCCGAAGGGTTCGTTGACTTGCCGGGTTAACATCTTTCCGGCTTGTTGTCGTTGTACCGACTTGTACTTCTGGCATGGGAGGCATTGGCGCACATGTCGCCGTACGTCGCGGAACATTCCAGGCCAGTAGTATTTCTGCGAGATTCGGAGAATTGTCTTCCGAATGCCGAGGTGGCCGGCCGTGGGAGCGTCGTGGCATTCCTGGAGAATGCGCTCTCGATGTTCGCTCGCTATGCACAATTTCCAGGGGATATAGTCTTGGTCGTCGGGGCGGTGTCCTAAGTGCCGATAAAGTTCTCCGTTTTCGATGGTGTAATCGGGGAACTTTTGGGGTTCTTCCTTGACCTCTTGGAGCCTACGTCGAAGCCACTTGCACTGGTGGCCGTCGTGGGTGAGCATCTGAAGGTGCTCCAGGGGTTGTCGGGATAAAGCGTCGGCGACAACATTGTACTTCCCACGTCTGTAATGCACGTCGTATTGGTACTGTTGGAGCTCTAGTGCCCATCTCGCGATCCTTCCGGTTGGGTTCTCGATGTGATCGAGCCACTTAAGGGCCAGGTGGTCGGTAATCACGTCGAACCTGTAACCCTCGAGGTAACAACGGAGTTTTCGGATACTCCAGACAATAGCGAGGCATTCTTTCTCTGTGGAGGAATAGTTTAACTCTGCGGCATCGAGCTTCCGGCTTACATATGCAATGACCCGTTCTTGGCCGTTGACTTCTTGGGTTAATACTCCTCCGAGTCCGTAGTTGCTGGCGTCGGTCTGGAGTGTCATCTTCGCGGAGAAATCCGGGCATACTAATACGGGTGCGTCTGTCAGCAGGTTCTTGAGGAGGTCAAAGGCAGCCTGTTGCTCCTGTCCCCACTTCCACCGTTGGTTCTTCTTCAGCAGGTTCGTCATGGGTTGTACTACGGCCGCGAAGTTTGGTACGAAACGCCTGTACCATGAAGCCATGCCGAGGCATCTCCTTAGTTCTCTCAGGCTCGTCGGCGGGTTCAGGTTTCGTACAGCGGCTACTTTGTCTGGGTCAGTGTGTATCCCTCTGTCGCTGATCATGTGTCCTAAATAGGCTAGCTTCCGTTTGAAGAAAGAGCACTTTTCCTGGTTAATCCGCAGATTCGCTTTCCTCAAGCGTCCGAACACCTTACGTAGATTATTCATGTGTTCTTCCAAGCTGGCCCCTATGACGATTATGTCGTCAAGGTATGCGAAGGCGTGTGGGTCAAGATCTGGCCCGATCACGCTATCTAGCGCCCGCTGAAAGGTCGCTGGTGCGGAGTGCAAACCGAAGGGCATGACTCGCCATTGGTACAGGCCGCGTCCGGGTACTGTAAAAGCGGTGCAGGCTCGGCTCTCTGCTGCCACGGGTATTTGCCAGTATCCATTGCGTAGATCCAACGTAGAGATAAACTTTGCGTTCCTCAATCGTTCCAGGATGTGGTTGATACGCGGCAACGGATACGCGTCCGGGACGGACTTCGCGTTCAATTGTCGATAATCGACACACATTCGCCATTGGCCGGTCTTCTTCCGTACTAGAACCAAGGGTGCGCTATGAGGGCTGTGTGACGGCTCTATGCATCCTTGCTCCAGTAAGGCATCCACCTGTTCGTCGATGATACGTTGCATGGCGGGATTCTTTGGGAAGTAGCGTTGTTTAATCGGTCGGTCGTCCTTCATCGTTATTCGGTGTTCGGCTATGTTGGCGACTCCTGCCATGCCTTCGAATAGGGCCAGCTGCTCTCTGAGGAACGCTCGTACGCGGGGCGGAATCGTGTCATCGTCTTCTGGGTTTCCGGGGTCGGGTGTCCGTGGACTTGGTGCCTCTGGCTCTGGGTTATAGTGACTCTGTGTCTCTGGCTCTGGGTTATAATTTCTCTGGGTTTCTGGCTCTGGGTTATAATTTCTCTGGGTTTCTGGCTCTGGGTTATAATGACTCTGTGTCTCTGGCTCTGGGTGATGATGTCTCTGTGACTCTGGCTCTGGGTTATAATTTCTCTGGGTTTCTGGCTCTGGGTTATGATGTCTCTGTGACTCTGTGTTCGATTCGTTCCGGGGTCGTATCTCGTGGTCCGTGATGCCTAGCCGTGGTTCGGTGGTCGGGGTTTGCGAGGTCCTTGTGCCGTCTATTTGTCGGGGTGGTCTCTGGGGTTGAGGTCGAGGCTCGGGTCCCATTGGCGCGTTTTGCTCTGGGGGGTTATGTCTGGCCGGGTCGTTATCTCCAGGTCTGCGTCGAGATAGGGTGAGACTGGCGGTCCCACATCGGAGGGTAGTGCCTATGGTGGCCAAGAAGTCCATCCCTAAGATCAGGGGTTCTAGCATAGCTGGCATGACTAGTAGAGACACCTGGATCGTCTTCCGAGCGAGCGTTACGTCTGCCAGCAGCAATCGGGTGACCTCCACTCGCGACGTGTCCGCCAGATTAATCTGGGTGCGGATCTCTCGGAACTGGTGGGGTTGTCCGACCACTTCGGCAATGTCTTGGCTTACGAAACTCCTAGAAGCCCCTGTGTCGATGGTGGCTAGTCGTACATGTCCACCAATCTCGACTTCGGCGGCAATTCTCCCCCTCTCTATCCTCAATGGTGCATTTACTGGCGGCGTTCGGCTGGGTTGGTCCCCGACGGATTCCGCCGATCGCGGGGACCCGTCTCGTTTCCCTGTTGTGGACGCCGACAGCACTCCACCGTGCGTATGCCTCGACGGCCGCAGTCCCAGCAATAGTACTGGCGAGGGTTTCGGCAGTCATGGCTGAGGTGTCCGGTCTCTCCACAATTCCAACATGCGTCTCGCACCTCAACGCGGGGAGCGGGCGCTGACACTCGATTGACTCTAGCCGGCATTTGTACTCTGGGTTCGGGCGGTGTGCGCAGTATGTGTCCCCGGCTGTTTTCTCCGTGGGACAAAGGCAGAGTTCGGGTCGGAGCGGTGGCATTCGGCGCGGGCATAGAAACTTGGTTGCCGTTGTGACGCCCCAGGTCTCGTATCTTGACAGCTTCGAACTCGGTGGCTAAGTGGACCAGGTCTCCGATGGTCCGGAACTCGCTACGGCGGATATACATTTGGTATTCCGGGGCCATGTTTTCATAGAGCCTATTCAGCTCCTGTTCTTCAGTGTAGCCGGCGTGACGCATGAGAATGCGAAGGTCTAATATGAAATCCTTGAAAGTCTCCCCGTCTAGCTGCTCACGACGCCGAATCTGGTCGTCTAAGCGCTGGAGATACCTAGGCGGGAGGAAAAACTCTAGGAACTCTCTCCGAAAGCTGGTCCAATCAGCCCCTTGCAGGCGGCTAGTTTGGAACCATTTATCAGCCCTGCCCGTCAGCAGTTCCGCCATGGCTCGGGGAAGGAGTCCGAAGTTTATGCCATAAGATACGGCGCGGCTCTCTACCTGTTCTATGAACGCAAGTGGGTCAGAATAACCGTCGAATTGGAGACCCCATTTGCGGATCCTCTCCGGCACGCACACATATCTCGCGGCGGTGTCGGTCGCCGCCCGGGTCAGAGGGGTTTTCTTGGGTCGTGTCGAGTGAAGAAGGGGCAGAGACAACGATATTCGGGGCATTGCGACTACGAGGAGAGGTTCCAGGGTTTGGACCGGCATTTGATACTGGCGAGGTGGCCGCTGGGGCCAGGCCGATCCTCATCGCGAGGCGCGGGGCTACTGGTTCGTATAGTATATCGCTTCTCCAGGTCATAGAGTCGGGCCCATACTTCTTGGGTCTGTTTCGAGTCTTTGACCAACGCGGCAAAGTTTCGGCGTAGGTCGTCGACGACGCCGTCGGCAGCGAATCCGAATTCCTCGGCAAAGGCCAACAGTTCGACCTTGAGTCGGCTATAGATCCACCGTGTGGAGACCCCCGGATTCTTAATTTTACGTGGAACGAACTCACCGGGCACTTTCTGGTCGGCGTCCATGGCTAGGAGTCTTTGTTCTGGGCTTTCTCGTCCTTCAGCTGGTTCTAAGCGTCTTTCCTCCTTATCGGATGGTTGTGTCTTCGCGTCGCTGGTTTACAGGCACTGAACTCGCTTTCCGCTTCGGGGATGCGTCTCTGGAGTCTAGGTCTTTGTTTTGGGCTTATCACTGCACTGGCACTCGTTCGCGTGGACTGGGCGGTTTCGCGGCTAAGCACGTGGGCTTGGTTCTGGACGCGCGGACTGTTAGTTCGAGTGTTTTTGCACGGTCGCGGGCACTTTGTTCACTTTTGGTCATTTCTCGAGGTATTTTGAGGTTATGTCCCTATTCTGGAGGCTTCGCACTCCGTATACAGATGGTAATATTCCTGGTATTTCTCCCTATCAGGTCCCTGTTCGGGCGCCACTTGTGACGTGGTTTCTATAGCCGGGGTAAGATCTCAGTCGTGGCCAAGGAACCTACACAAGAAATTTGTATAGAAGGGATGGGACCTGTAGCTAGGAATTATGTACGTGGGAGCGGAGAGACCGCCAGAAGTACTGAGGCATAATCCTCTACCGTTTATCGACTTGTTATCTGGGTGCTGGCCCGTTCTCGACTTACGGCCACGCTGCTGAGCGGCCGACAGTCGGTTGTGTAACACAGGGACGTCTCTGCTGTTAACACGTGGCGATCGTCTGGCTTGGCGATCGACGACCCGGACCACGTAGCACGTTCTGGTAGCTCTGGGGACGAATCTACAATCCTAGTGGGTTCGGTTGATCTGGCAACCCTGGCGACTTTTGGTTGATCTGGCAACCCTGGTTAATTCAATCGATCTGGCAACCCTGGTGATTTTTGGTTGATCTGGCAACCCTGGTCAATTCTGTCGATCTGGCAACCCTGTTGATTTTCGGTTGATCTGGCAACCCTGTGGATTTTGGGTTGATCTGGCAACCCTGGTTAATTCAATCGATCTGGCAACCCTGTGGATTTTGGGTTGATCTGGCAACCCTGGTCAAAGCTATCGATCTGGCAACCCTGGTTAATTCAATCGATCTGGCAACCCTGTGGATTTTGGGTTGATCTGGCAACCCTGGTCAAAGCTATCGATCTGGCAACCCTGGTTAATTCAATCGATCTGGCAACCCTGTGGATTTTGGGTTGATCTGGCAACCCTGGTCAAAGCTATCGATCTGGCAACCCTGTTGATTTTTGGGTTGATCTGGCAACCCTGGTCAACGCTAACGATCTGGCAACCCTGTGGGACGAGGGGGCGGGGAAGTCAAGGGGAATCCTCGGGACACTGGGGCTTCTCGGGCCGCCGCCTCCGGCTAGTCACGGAGGCTCCGGGATTCCGACTACTCCGGGTGCACGCGGAGGCTACTGGGGATTAACGGGCAGGCCAGGGGCGCAGCGGCGAGAACTCGGCTGTTCCGGTGCGGATGCGAGACCAAGCGCAGGGGAAGCAGTCGGGCCAGGCGGCGTACGCTGGCAGGGATCGGGATCGGTGGATAGGCCAAGGTACAGCGGCGAGAACTCGGCTGTTCCGGTGCGGATGCGAGACCAAGCGCAGGGGGAAGCAGTCGGGCCACGCCGTGTGCTCTGGCAGAGGATCGGGAGGGGAAGGAGGAAGCAGAGGTGCAGACGTGGAAGGCTTGGGCGGATGCGAAACCACCTGCACCAAGTTCCCGACGCACTCCTCTAAGCTAGCATGCAAAGGGAATGGGGGTCAAGGAAAAGAAGACACTACGATCTCTATATTATGGTCTTTATTTACTCAAACAATATTGCCCCGTGGCTGCGGCCAGCGGGGAGGGGAAATAGTGGCTTACGTGGTCTGGCGCTACAGCGGGAAAAGCTGTCGCCGCTGGAGTCGCCGTCTGGAGTTGAGTCTCAACGGGAAGACGCTTTCGCCGTTGGCAGCTATGCTCGCGCACTCGCGCGTCACTCACGATCGCCTCGTCTGGCGGGATACTGTCGCCGCCGGTATTTGCGCTACGCACTCGCGTGTCTCTCGGGGGCTTCTTGGTCGCCGATGCCGCGTGTTGTCCCAAATCGTTCCGTTTTCGCTCGCGCACGTCTGTCTTCTTTCAAAACCGGAAACCAAAAGCCACGATCTCCGGTCTAGAGGTCGCACTTCATCGATCGTTCCTTCTATCGATATATCGTATCGGCTATCGGGGTCTTGGGCTGCCACCTGGGCACTCTAGCGAGCCGATATTAACGGATGGTGGATGGACTTCGTGTCCCTTAATTTAACGGATGGTGGATGGACTTCGTGTCCCTTAAATCTAACGGATGGTGGATGGACTTCGTGTCCCTTAAATTCTAAGCTTAGTATTTAATGCTTATTAAGGAATAAATGACTATTATTATTTACAGTGAAATATGTACATAGGCGTAAACATACTAAATGTAAAATACTAAATTTGTATGACCCTGGAAAAGGGTCGTTACAAGGTGTTACAATTCCGTCAAAAATGTTTTAATTTTGATTCCGACGCTTTTCTGTACTATTCTTATCTGTATCTATGAAATTGCATACAGATTTGCATACAGATTGCCAGATTTTTAAAGTTTTAATAGTTTTCTCTTTTTTTAGGTGTTACAATTCCGTCAAAAATGTTTTAATTTTGATTCCGACAGCTTTTCTGTACTATCTGTATCTATGAAATTTCATACTTAAATTGCCAGATTTTAAAAGTTTTTCTTTTTTTAGGTGTTACAATTCCGTCTAAAATGTTTTAATTTTGATTCCGACAGCTTTTCTGTACTATTCTTATCTGTATCTATGAAATTGCATACAGATTTGCGTACAGATTGCCAGATTTTTAAAGTTTTAATAGTTTTTCTTTTTTTTAGGTGTTACAATTCCGTCAAAAATGTTTTAGTTTTGATTCCGACAGCTTTTCTGTGCTATTTTTTATCTGTATCTATGAAATTGCATACTTAAATTGCCAGATTTTAAAACTTTTTCTTTTTTTAGGTGTTACAATTCCGTCAAAAATGTTTTAATTTTGATTCCGACAGCTTTTCTGTACTATTCTTATCTGTATCTATGAAATTGCATACAGATTTGCGTACAGATTGACAGATATTTAAAGTTTTAATAGTTTTTCTTTTTTTTTAGGTGTTACAATTCCGTCAAAAATGTTTTAGTTTTGATTCCGACAGCTTTTCTGTGCTATTTTTTATCTGTATCTATGAAATTGCATACTTAAATTGCCAGATTTTAAAACTTTTTCTTTTTTTTAGGTGTTACAATTCCGTCAAAAATGTTTTAATTTTGAGTCCGACAGCTTTTCTGTACTATTCTTATCTGTATCTATGAAATTGCATACAGATTTGCATACAGATTGCCAGATTTTTAAAGTTTTAATAGTTTTTCTTTTTTTAGGTGTTACAATTCCGTCAAAAATGTTTTAGTTTTGATTCCGACAGCTTTTCTGTGCTATTTTTTATCTGTATCTATGAAATTGCATACTTAAATTGCCAGATTTTAAAACTTTTTCTTTTTTTAAGGTGTTACAATTCCGTCAAAAATGTTTTAATTTTGAGTCCGACAGCTTTTCTGTACTATTCTTATCTGAATCTATGAAATTGCATACAGATTTGCATACAGATTGCCAGATTTTTAAAGTTTTAATAGTTTTTCTTTTTTTTAGGTGTTACAATTCCGTCAAAAATGTTTTAATTTTGATTCCGACAGCTTTTCTGTACTATTCTTATCTGTATCTATGAAATTGCATACAGATTTGCATACAGATTGCCAGATTTTTTAAAGTTTTAATAGTTTTTTTTAGGTGTTACAATTCCGTCAAAAATGTTTTAATTTTGATTCCGACAGCTTTTCTGTACTATTTTTATCTGTATCTATGAAATTGCATACTTAAATTGCCAGATTTTAAAAGTTTTAATAGTTTTTCTTTTTTTAGGTGTTACAATTCCGTCAAAAATGTTTTAATTTTGATTCCGACAGCTTTTCTGTACTATTCTTATCTGTATCTATGAAATTGCATACGATTTGATTACAGATTGCCAGATTTTTAAAGTTTTAATAGTTTTTCTTTTTTTTAGGTGTTACAATTCCGTCAAAAATGTTTTAATTTTGATTCCGACAGCTTTTCTTTCTGTTTTTATCTGTATCTATGAAATTGCATACTTAAATTGCCAGATTTTAAAACTTTTTTTTTTTTTTTTAGGTGTTACAATTCCGTCAAAAATGTTTTAATTTTGATTCCGACAGCTTTTCTGTACTATTCTTATCTGTATCTATGAAATTGCATAAAAGATTTGCGCAGTTGCAGTTTTTAAAGTTTTAATAGTTTTTCTTTTTTTTGATTCCGACAGCTTTTCTGTGCTATTTTTTATCTGTATCTATGAAATTGCATACTTAAATTGCCAGATTTTAAAATTTTTTTTTTTTTTTTAGGTGTTACAATTCCGTCAAAAATGTTTTAATTTTGATTCCGACAGCTTTTCTGTACTATTCTTATCTGTATCTATGAAATTGCATACAGATTTGCATACAGATTGCCAGATTTTTTAAAGTTTTAATAGTTTTTCTTTTTTTAGGTGTTACAATTCCGTCAAAAATGTTTTAATTTTGATTCCGACAGCTTTTCTGTGCTATTTTTTATCTGTATCTATGAAATTGCATACTTAAATTGCCAGATTTTAAAACTTTTTTTTTTTTTTAGGTGTTACAATTCCGTCAAAAATGTTTTAATTTTGAGTCCGACAGCTTTTCTGTACTATTCTTATCTGTATCTATGAAATTGCATACAGATTTGCATACAGATTGCCAGATTTTTAAAGTTTTAATAGTTTTTCTTTTTTTAGGTGTTACAATTCCGTCAAAAATGTTTTAATTTTGATTCCGACAGCTTTTCTGTGCTATTTTTATCTGTATCTATGAAATTGCATACTTAAATTGCCAGATTTTAAAAGTTTTAATAGTTTTTCTTTATTTTTAGGTGTTACAATTCCGTCAAAAAAGTTTTTAATTTTGATTCCGACAGATTTTCTGTGATATTTTTATCTGTATCTATGAAATTGCATACTTAAATTGCCACATTTTAAAAGTTTTAATAGTTTTTCTTTTTTTAGGTGTTACAATTCCGTCAAAAATGTTTTAATTTTGATTCCGACAGCTTTTCTGTACTATTCTTATCTGTATCTATGAAATTGCATACAGATTTGCATACAGATTGCCAGATTTTTAAAGTTTTAATAGTTTTTCTTTTTTTTAGGTGTTACAATTCCGTCAAAAATGTTTTAATTTTGATTCCGACAGCTTTTCTGTACTATTCTTATCTGTATCTATGAAATTGCATACTTAAATTGCCAGATTTTAAAAGTTTTAATAGTTTTTCTTTATTTTTAGGTGTTACAATTCCGTCAAAAGTTTTTAATTTTGATTCCGACAGATTTTCTGTGATATTTTTTATCTGTATCTATGAAATTGCATACTTAAATTGCCACATTTTAAAGGTTTCATAGTTTTTTTTTTTTAGGTGTTACAATTCCGTCAAAAATGTTTTAATTTTGATTCCGACGCTTTTCTGTACTATTCTTATCTGTATCTATGAAATTGCATACAGATTTGCATACAGATTGCCAGATTTTTAAAGTTTTAATAGTTTTTCTTTTTTTTAGGTGTTACAATTCCGTCAAAAATGTTTTAATTTTGATTCCGACAGCTTTTCTGTACTATCTGTATCTATGAAATTTCATACTTAAATTGCCAGATTTAAAAAGTTTTTCTTTTTTTAGGTGTTACAATTCCGTCAAAAATGTTTTAATTTTGATTCCGACAGCTTTTCTGTGATATTTTTATCTGTATCTATGAAATTGCATACTTAAATTGCCAGATTTTAAAACTTTTTCTTTTTTTTTAGGTGTTACAATTCCGTCAAAAATGTTTTAATTTTGATTCCGACAGCTTTTCTGTACTATTCTTATCTGTATCTATGAAATTGCATACTTAAATTGCCAGATTTTAAAAGTTTTAATAGTTTTTCTTTATTTTTAGGTGTTACAATCCGTCAAAAAAGTTTTTAATTTTGATTCCGACAGATTTTCTGTGATATTTTTATCTGTATCTATGAAATTGCATACTTAAATTGCCACATTTTAAAAGTTTTAATAGTTTTTCTTTTTTTAGGTGTTACAATTCCGTCAAAAATGTTTTAATTTTGATTCCGACGCTTTTCTGTACTATTCTTATCTGTATCTATGAAATTGCATACAGATTTGCATACAGATTGCCAGATTTTTAAAGTTTTAATAGTTTTTCTTTTTTTTAGGTGTTACAATTCCGTCAAAAATGTTTTAATTTTGATTCCGACAGCTTTTCTGTACTATCTGTATCTATGAAATTTCATACTTAAATTGCCAGATTTTAAAAGTTTTTCTTTTTTTAGGTGTTACAATTCCGTCTAAAATGTTTTAATTTTGATTCCGACAGCTTTTCTGTACTATTCTTATCTGTATCTATGAAATTGCATACAGATTTGCGTACAGATTGCCAGATTTTTTAAAGTTTTAATAGTTTTTCTTTTTTTTAGGTGTTACAATTCCGTCAAAAATGTTTTAGTTTTGATTCCGACAGCTTTTCTGTGCTATTTTTTATCTGTATCTATGAAATTGCATACTTAAATTGCCAGATTTTAAAACTTTTTCTTTTTTTAGGTGTTACAATTCCGTCAAAAATGTTTTAATTTTGATTCCGACAGCTTTTCTGTACTATTCTTATCTGTATCTATGAAATTGCATACAGATTTGCGTACAGATTGACAGATTTTTAAAGTTTTAATAGTTTTTTTTTTTTTTAGGTGTTACAATTCCGTCAAAAATGTTTTAGTTTTGATTCCGACAGCTTTTCTGTGCTATTTTTTATCTGTATCTATGAAATTGCATACTTAAATTGCCAGATTTTAAAACTTTTCTTCTTTTTTAGGTGTTACAATTCCGTCAAAAATGTTTTAATTTTGAGTCCGACAGCTTTTCTGTACTATTCTTATCTGTATCTATGAAATTGCATACAGATTTGCATACAGATTGCCAGATTTTTAAAGTTTTAATAGTTTTTCTTTTTTTAGGTGTTACAATTCCGTCAAAAATGTTTTAGTTTTGATTCCGACAGCTTTTCTGTGCTATTTTTTATCTGTATCTATGAAATTGCATACTTAAATTGCCAGATTTTAAAATTTTCTTTTTTTTAAGGTGTTACAATTCCGTCAAAAATGTTTTAATTTTGAGTCCGACAGCTTTTCTGTACTATTCTTATCTGAATCTATGAAATTGCATACAGATTTGCATACAGATTGCCAGATTTTTAAAGTTTTAATAGTTTTTCTTTTTTTAGGTGTTACAATTCCGTCAAAAATGTTTTAATTTTGATTCCGACAGCTTTTCTGTACTATTCTTATCTGTATCTATGAAATTGCATACAGATTTGCGTACAGATTGCCAGATTTTTAAAGTTTTAATAGCTTTTTTTAGGTGTTACAATTCCGTCAAAAATGTTTTAATTTTGATTCCGACAGCTTTTCTGTGCTATTTTTATCTGTATCTATGAAATTGCATACTTAAATTGCCAGATTTTAAAAGTTTTAATAGTTTTTTCTTTTTTAGGTGTTACAATTCCGTCAAAAATGTTTTAATTTTGATTCCGACAGCTTTTCTTGTACTATTCTTATCTGTATCTATGAAATTGCATACAGATTTGCATACAGATTGCCAGATTTTTAAAGTTTTAATAGTTTTTCTTTTTTTTTAGGTGTTACAATTCCGTCAAAAATGTTTTAATTTTGATTCCGACAGCTTTTCTGTACTATCTGTATCTATGAAATTGCATACTTAAATTGCCAGATTTTAAAACTTTTTCTTTTTTTTAGGTGTTACAATTCCGTCAAAAATGTTTTAATTTTGATTCCGACAGCTTTTCTGTACTATTCTTATCTGTATCTATGAAATTGCATACAGATTTGCGTACAGATTGCCAGATTTTTAAAGTTTTAATAGTTTTTCTTTTGATTCCGACAGCTTTTCTGTGCTATTTTTTATCTGTATCTATGAAATTGCATACTTAAATTGCCAGATTTTAAAAGTTTTTTCTTTTTTTAGGTGTTACAATTCCGTCAAAAATGTTTTAATTTTGATTCCGACAGCTTTTCTGTACTATTCTTATCTGTATCTATGAAATTGCATACAGATTTGCGTACAGATTGCCAGATTTTTAAAGTTTTAATAGTTTTTCTTTTGATTCCGACAGCTTTTCTGTGCTATTTTTTATCTGTATCTATGAAATTGCATACTTAAATTGCCAGATTTTAAAACTTTTTCTTTTTTTTAGGTGTTACAATTCCGTCAAAAATGTTTTAATTTTGAGTCCGACAGCTTTTCTGTACTATTCTTATCTGTATCTATGAAATTGCATACAGATTTGCATACAGATTGCCAGATTTTTAAAGTTTTAATAGTTTTTCTTTTTTAGGTGTTACAATTCCGTCAAAAATGTTTTAATTTTGATTCCGACAGCTTTTCTGTGCTATTTTTATCTGTATCTATGAAATTGCATACTTAAATTGCCAGATTTTAAAAGTTTTAATAGTTTTTCTTTTTTTTTAGGTGTTACAATTCCGTCAAAAATGTTTTAATTTTGATTCCGACAGCTTTTCTGTACTATTCTTATCTGTATCTATGAAATTGCATACTTTAAATTGCCAGATTTTAAAAGTTTTAATAGTTTTTCTTTATTTTTAGGTGTTACAATCCGTCAAAAAAGTTTTTAATTTTGATTCCGACAGATTTTCTGTGATATTTTTATCTGTATCTATGAAATTGCATACTTAAATTGCCAGATTTTAAAAGTTTTAATAGTTTTTCTTTTTTTAGGTGTTACAATTCCGTCAAAAATGTTTTAATTTTGATTCCGACAGCTTTTCTGTACTATTCTTATCTGTATCTATGAAATTGCATACAGATTTGCATACAGATTGCCAGATTTTTAAAGTTTTAATAGTTTTTCTTTTTTTAGGTGTTACAATTCCGTCAAAAATGTTTTAATTTTGATTCCGACAGCTTTTCTGTATTTTTTATCTGTATCTATGAAATTTCATACTTAAATTGCCAGATTTTAAAAGTTTTTCTTTTTTAGGTGTTACAATTCCGTCAAAAATGTTTTAATTTTGATTCCGACAGCTTTTCTGTACTATTCTTATCTGTATCTATGAAATTGCATACAGATTTGCGTACAGATTGCCAGATTTTTTAAAGTTTTAATAGTTTTTCTTTTTTTTAGGTGTTACAATTCCGTCAAAAATGTTTTAGTTTTGATTCCGACAGCTTTTCTGTGCTATTTTTTATCTGTATCTATGAAATTGCATACTTAAATTGCCAGATTTTAAAACTTTTTTTTTTTTTAGGTGTTACAATTCCGTCAAAAATGTTTTAATTTTGATTCCGACAGCTTTTCTGTACTATTCTTATCTGTATCTATGAAATTGCATACAGATTTGCGTACAGATTGACAGATTTTTAAAGTTTTAATAGTTTTTCTTTTTTTTAGGTGTTACAATTCCGTCAAAAATGTTTTAGTTTTGATTCCGACAGCTTTTCTGTGCTATTTTTTATCTGTATCTATGAAATTGCATACTTAAATTGCCAGATTTTAAAACTTTTTCTTTTTTTAGGTGTTACAATTCCGTCAAAAATGTTTTAATTTTGAGTCCGACAGCTTTTCTGTACTATTCTTATCTGTATCTATGAAATTGCATACAGATTTGCGTACAGATTGCCAGATTTTTAAAGTTTTAATAGTTTTTCTTTTTTTAGGTGTTACAATTCCGTCAAAAATGTTTTAGTTTTGATTCCGACAGCTTTTCTGTGCTATTTTTTATCTGTATCTATGAAATTGCATACTTAAATTGCCAGATTTTAAAACTTTTCTCTTTTTTAAGGTGTTACAATTCCGTCAAAAATGTTTTAATTTTGAGTCCGACAGCTTTTCTGTACTATTCTTATCTGTATCTATGAAATTGCATACAGATTTGCATACAGATTGCCAGATTTTTAAAGTTTTAATAGTTTTTCTTTTTTTAGGTGTTACAATTCCGTCAAAATGTTTTAATTTTGATTCCGACAGCTTTTCTGTACTATTCTTATCTGTATCTATGAAATTGCATACAGTATACAGATTGCCAGATTTTTAAAGTTTTAATAGTTTTCTAGGTGTTACAATTCCGTCAAAAATGTTTTAATTTTGATTCCGACAGCTTTTCTGTGCTATTTTTATCTGTATCTATGAAATTGCATACTTAAATTGCCAGATTTTAAAAGTTTTAATAGTTTTTCTTTTTTTAGGTGTTACAATTCCGTCAAAAATGTTTTAATTTTGATTCCGACAGCTTTTCTGTACTATTCTTATCTGTATCTATGAAATTGCATACAGATTTGCATACAGATTGCCAGATTTTTAAAGTTTTAATAGTTTTTCTTTTTTTTTAGGTGTTACAATTCCGTCAAAAATGTTTTAATTTTGATTCCGACAGCTTTTCTGTACTATCTGTATCTATGAAATTGCATACTTAAATTGCCAGATTTTAAAACTTTTTTTCTTTTTTTAGGTGTTACAATTCCGTCAAAATGTTTTAATTTTGATTCCGACAGCTTTTCTGTACTATTCTTATCTGTATCTATGAAATTGCATACAGATTTGCGTACAGATTGCCAGATTTTTAAAGTTTTAATAGTTTTCTTTTTTTTTTTGAAGTTCCGACAGCTTTCTGTGCTATTTTTTATCTGTATCTATGAAATTGCATACTTAAATTGCCAGATTTTAAAACTTTTTTTTTTTTTAGGTGTTACAATTCCGTCAAAAATGTTTTAATTTTGAGTCCGACAGCTTTTCTGTACTATTCTTATCTGTATCTATGAAATTGCATACAGATTTGCATACAGATTGCCAGATTTTTAAAGTTTTAATAGTTTTTTCTTTTTTTAGGTGTTACAATTCCGTCAAAAATGTTTTAGTTTTGATTCCGACAGCTTTTCTGTGCTATTTTTTATCTGTATCTATGAAATTGCATACTTAAATTGCCAGATTTTAAAACTTTTTCTTTTTTTAAGGTGTTACAATTCCGTCAAAAATGTTTTAATTTTGAGTCCGACAGCTTTTCTGTACTATTCTTATCTGAATCTATGAAATTGCATACAGATTTGCATACAGATTGCCAGATTTTTAAAGTTTTAATAGTTTTTCTTTTTTTTTAGGTGTTACAATTCCGTCAAAAATGTTTTAATTTTGATTCCGACAGCTTTTCTGTACTATTCTTATCTGTATCTATGAAATTGCATACTTAAATTGCCAGATTTTAAAAGTTTTAATAGTTTTTCTTTTTTAGGTGTTACAATTCCGTCAAAAATGTTTTAATTTTGATTCCGACAGCTTTTCTGTGCTATTTTTATCTGTATCTATGAAATTGCATACTTAAATTGCCAGATTTTAAAACTTTTTCTTTTTTAAGGTGTTACAATTCCGTCTCAAAATGTTTTTAATTTTGATTCCGACAGCTTTTCTGTGCTATTTTTATCTGTATCTATGAAATTGCATACTTAAATTGCCAGATTTTAAAAGTTTTAATAGTTTTTCTTTTTTAGGTGTTACAATTCCGTCAAAAATGTTTTAATTTTGATTCCGACAGCTTTTCTGTACTATTCTTATCTGTATCTATGAAATTGCATACAGATTTGCATACAGATTGCCAGATTTTTTAAAGTTTTAATAGTTTTTCTTTTTTTTTAGGTGTTACAATTCCGTCAAAAATGTTTTAATTTTGATTCCGACAGCTTTTCTGTACTTATCTGTATCTATGAAATTGCATACTTAAATTGCCAGATTTTAAAACTTTTTTTTTTTTTTTAGGTGTTACAATTCCGTCAAAAATGTTTTAATTTTGATTCCGACAGCTTTTCTGTACTATTCTTATCTGTATCTATGAAATTGCATACAGATTTGCGTACAGATTGCCAGATTTTTAAAGTTTTAATAGTTTTTCTTTTTTTTTAGGTGTTACAATTCCGTCAAAAATGTTTTAGTTTTGATTCCGACAGCTTTTCTGTGCTATTTTTTATCTGTATCTATGAAATTGCATACTTAAATTGCCAGATTTTAAAACTTTTTTCTTTTTTTAGGTGTTACAATTCCGTCAAAAATGTTTTAATTTTGATTCCGACAGCTTTTCTGTACTATTCTTATCTGTATCTATGAAATTGCATACAGATTTGCGTACAGATTGACAGATTTTTAAAGTTTTAATAGTTTTTCTTTTTTTTAGGTGTTACAATTCCGTCAAAAATGTTTTAGTTTTGATTCCGACAGCTTTTCTGTGCTATTTTTTATCTGTATCTATGAAATTGCATACTTAAATTGCCAGATTTTAAATTTTTTTTTTTTTTTAGGTGTTACAATTCCGTCAAAAATGTTTTAATTTTGAGTCCGACAGCTTTTCTGTACTATTCTTATCTGTATCTATGAAATTGCATACAGATTTGCATACAGATTGCCAGATTTTTAAAGTTTTAATAGTTTTTCTTTTTTTTAGGTGTTACAATTCCGTCAAAAATGTTTTAGTTTTGATTCCGACAGCTTTTCTGTGCTATTTTTTATCTGTATCTATGAAATTGCATACTTAAATTGCCAGATTTTAAAACTTTTTCTTTTTTTAGGTGTTACAATTCCGTCAAAAATGTTTTAATTTTGAGTCCGACAGCTTTTCTGTACTATTCTTATCTGTATCTATGAAATTGCATACAGATTTGCATACAGATTGCCAGATTTTTAAAGTTTTAATAGTTTTTCTTTTTTTAGGTGTTACAATTCCGTCAAAAATGTTTTAATTTTGATTCCGACAGCTTTTCTGTACTATTCTTATCTGTATCTATGAAATTGCATACAGATTTGCATACAGATTGCCAGATTTTTAAAGTTTTAATAGTTTTCTAGGTGTTACAATTCCGTCAAAAATGTTTTAATTTTGATTCCGACAGCTTTTCTGTGCTATTTTTATCTGTATCTATGAAATTGCATACTTAAATTGCCAGATTTTAAAAGTTTTAATAGTTTTTTTTTTTTTAGGTGTTACAATTCCGTCAAAAATGTTTTAATTTTGATTCCGACAGCTTTTCTGTACTATTCTTATCTGTATCTATGAAATTGCATACAGATTTGCATACAGATTGCCAGATTTTTAAAGTTTTAATAGTTTTTCTTTTTTTAGGTGTTACAATTCCGTCAAAAATGTTTTAATTTTGATTCCGACAGCTTTTCTGTACTATCTGTATCTATGAAATTGCATACTTAAATTGCCAGATTTTAAAAGTTTTAATAGTTTTTCTTTATTTTTAGGTGTTACAATCCGTCAAAAGTTTTTAATTTTGATTCCGACAGATTTTCTGTGATATTTTTATCTGTATCTATGAAATTGCATACTTAAATTGCCAGATTTTAAAAATTTTTTTTTTTTTGGGTGTTACAATTCCGTCAAAAATGTTTTAATTTTGATTCCGACAGCTTTTCTGTACTATTCTTATCTGTATCTATGAAATTGCATACAGATTTGCGTCCAGATTGCCAGATTTTTAAAGTTTTAATAGTTTTCTTTTTTTTAGGTGTTACAATTCCGTCAAAAATGTTTTAGTTTTGATTCCGACAGCTTTTCTGTGCTATTTTTTATCTGTATCTATGAAATTGCATACTTAAATTGCCAGATTTTAAAACTTTTTCTTTTTTTAGGTGTTACAATTCCGTCAAAAATGTTTTAATTTTGATTCCGACAGCTTTTCTGTGATATTTTTATCTGTATCTATGAAATTGCATACGTTTAAATTGCCAGATTTTAAATTTAATACTTTTTTTTTTTTTAGGTGTTACAATTCCGTCAAAAATGTTTTAGTTTTGATTCCGACAGCTTTTCTGTGCTATTTTTTATCTGTATCTATGAAATTGCATACTTAAATTGCCAGATTTTAAAACTTTTTTTTTTTTTAGGTGTTACAATTCCGTCAAAAATGTTTTAATTTTGATTCCGACAGCCTTTCTGTACTATTCTTATCTGTATCTATGAAATTGCATACAGATTTGCATACAGATTGCCAGATTTTTAAAGTTTTAATAGTTTTTCTTTTTTTAGGTGTTACAATTCCGTCAAAAATGTTTTAATTTTGATTCCGACAGCTTTTCTGTGATATTTTTATCTGTATCTATGAAATTGCATACTTAAATTGCCAGATTTTAAAACTTTTTTTTTTTTTTTAGGTGTTACAATTCCGTCAAAAATGTTTTAATTTTGATTCCGACAGCTTTTCTGTGCTATTTTTATCTGTATCTATGAAATTGCATACTTAAATTGCCAGATTTTAAAAGTTTTAATAGTTTTTCTTTTTTAGGTGTTACAATTCCGTCAAAAATGTTTTAATTTTGATTCCGACAGCTTTTCTGTACTATTCTTATCTGTATCTATGAAATTGCATACAGATTTGCATACAGATTGCCAGATTTTTTAAAGTTTTAATAGTTTTTTTTTTTTTTAGGTGTTACAATTCCGTCAAAAATGTTTTAATTTTGATTCCGACAGCTTTTCTGTGCTATTTTTATCTGTATCTATGAAATTGCATACTTAAATTGCCAGATTTTAAAAGTTTTAATAGTTTTTCTTTTTTAGGTGTTACAATTCCGTCAAAAATGTTTTAATTTTGATTCCGACAGCTTTTCTGTACTATTCTTATCTGTATCTATGAAATTGCATACAGATTTGCATACAGATTGCCAGATTTTTAAAGTTTTAATAGTTTTTCTTTTTTTTAGGTGTTACAATTCCGTCAAAAATGTTTTAATTTTGATTCCGACAGCTTTTCTGTACTTATCTGTATCTATGAAATTGCATACTTAAATTGCCAGATTTTAAAAGTTTTAATAGTTTTTCTTTTTTTAGGTGTTACAATTCCGTCAAAAATGTTTTAATTTTGATTCCGACAGCTTTTCTGTACTATTCTTATCTGTATCTATGAAATTGCATACAGATTTGCATACAGATTGCCAGATTTTTAAAGTTTTAATAGTTTTTCTTTTTTTTAGGTGTTACAATTCCGTCAAAAATGTTTTAATTTTGATTCCGACAGCTTTTCTGTACTATCTGTATCTATGAAATTTCATACTTAAATTGCCAGATTTTAAAAGTTTTAATAGTTTTTCTTTATTTTTAGGTGTTACAATCCGTCAAAAAGTTTTTAATTTTGATTCCGACAGATTTTCTGTGATATTTTTATCTGTATCTATGAAATTGCATACTTAAATTGCCAGATTTTAAAACTTTTTCTTTTTTTGGGTGTTACAATTCCGTCAAAAATGTTTTAATTTTGATTCCGACAGCTTTTCTGTACTATTCTTATCTGTATCTATGAAATTGCATACAGATTTGCGTACAGATTGCCAGATTTTTAAAGTTTTAATAGTTTTTTTTTTTTTTAGGTGTTACAATTCCGTCAAAAATGTTTTAGTTTTGATTCCGACAGCTTTTCTGTGCTATTTTTTATCTGTATCTATGAAATTGCATACTTAAAATGCCAGATTTTAAAAGTTTTAATAGTTTTTTCTTTTTTTAGGTGTTACAATTCCGTCAAAAATGTTTTAATTTTGATTCCGACGCTTTTCTGTACTATTCTTATCTGTATCTATGAAATTGCATACAGATTTGCATACAGATTGCCAGATTTTTAAAGTTTTAATAGTTTTTCTTTTTTTAGGTGTTACAATTCCGTCAACTCGTTCAACTCCCGCATAGAGCGGACGTGGTCTCGCGCGAGCTCCGGGAAAACAATTTAAAATAGTGGATGAAATAGTGGAAACGTAAAGAATATTATACTGGATCAGTCCAAACAGTGCGAAAAGACGCTAACAATTAAAAAACAAAGAAAAATATAATCATAACTAGTGTTATGATTAATACAAGTGCTTATTTAATTTAAACAAATAAGTGCCACGCATTACAAGCTCAAAAAATGAGCAGCGATCAAAAGAATGAGCGTAGAAGCTCCGTCAACCCAAGAAATGCTTGCTACTCTTATTTCTCAACTCGCGATATAGATCAAAATCAGAAGTCGACAAAGAGCAACTCGACTCTACTGACCGTCGACAGCAAGAGAGCCAGCTCTTGCTCACCCTCTCTGCTCACCCTAACTCCCGCATCTTGAGTTACCAATGCCAAACCCCACCACCGCCGGCTTCGCTGAATGAAGCTCCAACAACAAGCAGTGCTACAATTTCTGCAGTTGCAGCAAAATTACCACCAATACCAATACCAATAACTACCAATATTGCGAGTTCGGTCCCAACGGCTGCAGAACAAAATAAAATGCCAACAAAATCAGTCAGCTCCGATAAGCAACAAGCGGTCCCGGCTATACAGACCGGTATGGACCGCTACATCCAGATTAAGCGCAAGCTTAGTCCACTCAACACGGTTGGTAACAAACCAAAGATCAACCGAACCAACAAAAGCACCGACCAAACGAGGAGCTCCAATGAAAACCGTTACTCCATCTTAGCAGAGGATGACAACAACCAACCAGAGTTGGGGGCAGGAGACCCAAAGGAAACCTAAGCCCCCACCTATTTACATAAGAGAAAAAGTTCAAGCGCCCTGGTCAACAAAATTGTTGCGCTGGTCGGGGACGAGAATTTCCATGTTGTTCCGCTTATTAAAGGGAACATACACGAAACAAAGGTTCAAACGAAGTCCGAAGAACACTTCGAGCTGTGTCTAAGTACCTGGAAGACACAAAGAAGAACTTTTACACCTATCAACTAAAAAACAGCAAGGGACTGCAAGTTGTGCTAAAAGGTATAGAACCTGACGTCACCCCCTCTGAAAATTTTAAAGCCCCTTTAAGGGGGCTTCTGTCAAAAATGTTAGCAATATTGTTAACAGAAACAAAAAACCACAACCACTTTTCAAGGTCGAGCTTGAACCAGATAGCAAAGCCTTAAAGAAAAACGAAGTGCACCCGATCTACAAGCTGCAGCTCTTACTGCATCGAAGAATCACCGTGGAAGAACCCCACAAACCCAACGGCCCTGTTCAATGACACAAACTGCCAAGAGTATGGACACACCAAGACATACTGCACACTTCGGGACGGTCTGCGTAGTCTGCGGAGACTTCCACAACTCCGTAAACTGCCCCGCAAACAAAGAAGACCCCCAAATGAAAAAATGCGGCAACTGTGGAGGAAACCATACGGCAAACTACAGAGGATGTGCGGTCTACAAGGAGCTGAAGAGTCGCATGCGACGAGCGACAGCTACGCACCAACAACATACACAAAATGTGTATTACAACTCAAAAAATACGCCAGACGTATTTTTCGCCAAGGCAGCCAGATCATCATTTGGGCAGCTAAATACAACCAAGGGAATCTCCTACGCCGAAGCACTAAGAACAGGCATGGAAAATCCACCCCAGCCTCACTCAGAAAATGCTCAGCAGGTTCCAGGGCAGGCGCAAAGCAACTTGGAATCTATGATGTTCACCATGCAACAAAGTATGATGGAACTTATGTCATTCATGAAAACAACCATGCAAACCCTTGTTCAGAACCAGAACATGGTAATTCAGTTGCTTGTAGCACAACAGTCCAAAAAATAAATGACTAATCTACGTATATCCATGTGGAATGCCAACGGCATTTCACGGCATAAACTTGAAATAACTCAATTCCTAAACGTAAATCACATCGACGCCCATGCTGCTGGTTGAAACGCACCTCACAGGAGATATAACTTCCATATAAGAGGTTATACCTTTTACCGCACAGATCATCCGGATGGCAAGGCACACGGCGGAACGGGCATCTTAATCAGAGAACGCATCAAACACCACTTTCATCAAAGGTTTGCAACAAATTACCTGCAAGCCACGTCCATAAAAGTGAACTCAGGAAACGGAAACCTTTGCATTGCCGCTGTCTACTGCCCACCTCGATTTAATATCTCTGAAGGTCAATTCATGGACTTCTACAACACTCTGGGGGATCGCTTCATAGCCGCAGGAGACCTACAACGCCAAACACACGCACTGGGGAACACTCCCGTGACTCCCAAGGGAAGGCAACTGTATAATGCACTTATAAAGGTGAGCCAATAAACTGGACTACGTTTCTCCTGGTAGCCCCACATATTGGCCTGCAGACCCAAAAAAGATCCCAGATCTAATTGATTTCGCGGTGACAAAAAACATCCCACGCAATCTAATAAGCGCCATAGCACTACCGGATCTCTCATCTGACCACTCGCCCTTGTTGATAAGCCTTCTTCAAAGCCCAGAAATTGCGGACCACCCCTACAGGCTGACGTCGCACAACACTAACTGGATGAAATACAGAAGAATGTGAGTTCCCACATTGAGCTAACTCCCCAACTAAATATCGAAGCGGACATTGACTGCTCCTCCTCCGCCCTGGAAGAGGTACTCGTCACAGCAGTCAGGATCTCAACCCCTATACGAAAGAAGGGGAATTTAAGAAGTACAAAACCAACCGGCAAATCGAACAGCTGGTTCAGGAAAAGAGGCGGGTCCGACGAGCGAGTGGCGAACCAGCAGATCGCCATGCTCAAAGCAACGTCTTACGGAAGCCACCCGCAATCTAAACCGGGCCCTGAAGCAAGAAGCTGAAAATGAACAACTTAAATATATTGGAAAACTCTCGCCAACTAGTACAAAGCATCCCTTGTGGAGGGCTCACCCAAATCTAAGCTCTCCAATTCAAACCGTCACCCCTATAAGGAATTCCTCAGGGTGCTGGGCCCGCAGCGACAAAGATAGAGCCGAATCATTTGCCTTACATCTCAGAGGCGTCTTCCAGCCGAACCCCGCAGCTAATGATTATGTTCCTCCGCAAATCCACCTCGAAACTGAATCCACGCCAACTACATTTCAGCCGAACGAGATCACAAAAGTCATCAGGGAGCTAAAACCAAAAAGGCTCCAGGCGGTGACCTGATAACTACAAAAATGATAATGGAACTTCCGTACTGTGCTATTGAGGTCATCTGTAAACTCTTCAATGGAATCATAAGTCTCGGCTACTATCCAAGGAAATGGAAAAAGTCAATTATTATAATGATACCGAAGCCCGGAAAAGATCACACGATTCCGTCATCTTACAGACCAATAAGTTTATTATCATGCTTGTCCAAATTATTCGAAAATGCCTTCTAACGCGCATAATACCATATATGGGAGCCCACAACATTATCCCAGCCCATCAATTTGGCTTCAGAGAAAAACACGGAACTATAGAGCGTAAACAGAATAACATCAGAAATTCGCACAGCCTTCGAACATAGGGAATATTGCAGCGCGATATTCCTCGACGTATCTCAAGCATTCGACCGCGTCTGGCTCAAGGTCTCATGCATAAAATTAAAACACACTTGCCCGGGTACACTCATAAACTCCTTGAATCCTATCTCTACAATAGAGCCTTCGCAGTAAGATGTAACACAACAATTTCCGACAGCTACACTATCCGAGGTGGGGTCCCTAAGGTAGCGCACTTGGGCCAACCTTATTCGTCCTCTACACAGCAGATATTCCCACGAGCGACCGACTAACAACATCCACCTTCGCCGACGACACTGCGATCCTTAGCCGCTCCAGATGCCCAGTCAGTGCAACAACCCAACTCGCCAACCACCTCGTGGTAGTCGAGAAGTGGCTATCTGACTGGCGTATTAAAATAAACGAACAAAAGTGTAAACACATAACGTTTACCCTTAACAGACAAACTTGCCCTCCGCTCTGTATGAATAGCACGCAGATCCCCAAGTTAATGAAGTAACGTATCTCGGCATCCACCTCGACAGACGTCTAACATGGCGTAGACATATCGAATCAAGAAACTGCACCTAAAACTGAAAGCCAGCAGCCTCCACTGGATTATAAACTCACGATCGCCCTTGTGTCTGGACTACAAGGTCCTGCTGTACAACTCCACTCTTAAGCCAATCTGGACGTATGGCTCCCAGCTGTGGGGAACGCGAGCAGAACCAACATAGACATCATACAGCGAGCCCAATCAAAGATCCTGCGAACTATCACTGGGGCACCATGGTATATTCGTAACCAAAACATCCACAAGGACCCTCGGCATTCTCGCAGTAAAAGATGAAATAGACAGGCAAAAAGCGTCCTACAATGAAAAACTCTCTGTCCACCCCAATCCTCTAGCAAGGGTCTTGACTCGGGTCTCCAGCCGAACCCGCCTGCAACGTACAGACCTTCCAACCCAGCCATAACTTGTCAGGGCCCGTCACCTTACTTTTTTATTATAAGATTTGATACACTTATTGTTAGTCTCATAAATGAGAAGATTCAATAAATAAAAGCAAAGCATAAAAAAAAAAAAAAACAATTCCGTCAAAAATGTTTTAATTTTGATTCCGACAGCTTTTCTGTACTATTCTTAGCTGTATCTATGAAATTGCATACAGATTTGCGTACAGATTGCCAGATTTTTAAAGTTTTAATAGTTTTTTTTTTTTTTTAGGTGTTACAATTCCGTCAAAAATGTTTTAGTTTTGATTCCGACAGCTTTTCTGTGCTATTTTTTATCTGTATCTATGAAATTGCATACTTAAATTGCCAGATTTTAAAACTTTTTCTTTTTTTTAGGTGTTACAATTCCGTCAAAAATGTTTTAATTTTGATTCCGACAGCTTTTCTGTACTATTCTTATCTGTATCTATGAAATTGCATACAGATTTGCGTACAGATTGACAGATTTTTAAAGTTTTAATAGTTTTTCTTTTTTTTAGGTGTTACAATTCCGTTAAAAATGTTTTAGTTTTGATTCCGACAGCTTTTCTGTGCTATTTTTTATCTGTATCTATGAAATTGCATACTTAAATTGCCAGATTTTAAAACTTTTTCTTTTTTTTAGGTGTTACAATTCCGTCAAAAATGTTTTAATTTTGAGTCCGACAGCTTTTCTGTACTATTCTTATCTGTATCTATGAAATTGCATACAGATTTGCATACAGATTGCCAGATTTTTAAAGTTTTAACAGTTTTTCTTTTTTTTAGGTGTTACAATTCCGTCAAAAATGTTTTAGTTTTGATTCCGACAGCTTTTCTGTGCTATTTTTTATCTGTATCTATGAAATTGCATACTTAAATTGCCAGATTTTAAAAGTTTTAATAGTTTTTTTTTTTTAGGTGTTACAATTCCGTCAAAAATGTTTTAATTTTGAGTCCGACAGCTTTTCTGTACTATTCTTATCTGTATCTATGAAATTGCATACAGATTTGCATACAGATTGCCAGATTTTTAAAGTTTTAATAGTTTTTCTTTTTTAGGTGTTACAATTCCGTCAAAAATGTTTTAATTTTGATTCCGACAGCTTTTCTGTACTTTATCTGTATCTATGAAATTTCATACTTAAATTGCCAGATTTTAAAAGTTTTAATAGTTTTTCTTTATTTTTAGGTGTTACAATCCGTCAAAAAGTTTTTAATTTTGATTCCGACAGATTTTCTGTGATATTTTTTATCTGTATCTATGAAATTGCATACTTAAATTGCCAGATTTTAAAATTTTTTCTTTTTTAGGTGTTACAATTCCGTCAAAAATGTTTTAATTTTGATTCCGACAGCTTTTCTGTACTATTCTTATCTGTATCTATGAAATTGCATACAGATTTGCGTACAGATTGCCAGATTTTTAAAGTTTTAATAGTTTTTTTCTTTTTTAGGTGTTACAATTCCGTCAAAAATGTTTTAGTTTTGATTCCGACAGCTTTTCTGTGCTATTTTTTATCTGTATCTATGAAATTGCATACTTAAATTGCCAGATTTTAAAAGTTTTAATTTTTCTTTTTTTTAGGTGTTACAATTCCGTCAAAAATGTTTTAATTTTGATTCCGACAGCTTTTCTGTACTATTCTTATCTGTATCTATGAAATTGCATACAGATTTGCGTACAGATTGCCAGATTTTTAAAGTTTTAATAGTTTTTCTTTTTTTAGGTGTTACAATTCCGTCAAAAATGTTTTAATTTTGATTCCGACAGCTTTTCTGTGCTTTTTTTATCTGTATCTATGAAATTGCATACTTAAATTGCCAGATTTTAAAAGTTTTTTTTCTTTTTTAGGTGTTACAATTCCGTCAAAAATGTTTTAATTTTGATTCCGACAGCTTTTCTGTACTATTCTTATCTGTATCTATGAAATTGCATACAGATTTGCGTACAGATTGCCAGATTTTTAAAGTTTTAATAGTTTTTTTTTCTTTTTTTAGGTGTTACAATTCCGTCAAAAATGTTTTAGTTTTGATTCCGACAGCTTTTCTGTGCTATTTTTATCTGTATCTATGAAATTGCATACTTAAATTGCCAGATTTTAAAACTTTTTCTTTTTTTTAGGTGTTACAATTCCGTCAAAAATGTTTTAATTTTGATTCCGACAGCTTTTCTGTACTATTCTTATCTGTATCTATGAAATTGCATACAGATTTGCGTACAGATTGACAGATTTTTAAAGTTTTAATAGTTTTTCTTTTTTTTAGGTGTTACAATTCCGTCAAAAATGTTTTAGTTTTGATTCCGACAGCTTTTCTGTGCTATTTTTTATCTGTATCTATGAAATTGCATACTTAAATTGCCAGATTTTAAAACTTTTTCTTTTTTTAGGTGTTACAATTCCGTCAAAAATGTTTTAATTTTGAGTCCGACAGCTTTTCTGTACTATTCTTATCTGTATCTATGAAATTGCATACAGATTTGCATACAGATTGCCAGATTTTTAAAGTTTTAATAGTTTTTCTTTTTTTAGGTGTTACAATTCCGTCAAAAATGTTTTAGTTTTGATTCCGACAGCTTTTCTGTGCTATTTTTTATCTGTATCTATGAAATTGCATACTTAAATTGCCAGATTTTAAAAGTTTTTAGTTTTTCTTTTTTTAGGTGTTACAATTCCGTCAAAAATGTTTTAATTTTGAGTCCGACAGCTTTTCTGTACTATTCTTATCTGTATCTATGAAATTGCATACAGATTTGCATACAGATTGCCAGATTTTTAAAGTTTTAATAGTTTTTCTTTTTTTTAGGTGTTACAATTCCGTCAAAAATGTTTTAATTTTGATTCCGACAGCTTTTCTGTACTATCTGTATCTATGAAATTTCATACTTAAATTGCCAGATTTTAAAAGTTTTAATAGTTTTTCTTTTTTTTAGGTGTTACAATCCGTCAAAAAGTTTTTAATTTTGATTCCGACAGATTTTCTGTGATATTTTTATCTGTATCTATGAAATTGCATACTTAAATTGCCAGATTTTAAAACTTTTTCTTTTTTTGGGTGTTACAATTCCGTCAAAAATGTTTTAATTTTGATTCCGACAGCTTTTCTGTACTATTCTTATCTGTATCTATGAAATTGCATACAGATTTGCGTACAGATTGCCAGATTTTTAAAGTTTTAATAGTTTTTCTTTTTTTTAGGTGTTACAATTCCGTCAAAAATGTTTTAGTTTTGATTCCGACAGCTTTTCTGTGCTATTTTTTATCTGTATCTATGAAATTGCATACTTAAATTGCCAGATTTTAAAAGTTTTAATAGTTTTTCTTTTTTTAGGTGTTACAATTCCGTCAAAAATGTTTTAATTTTGATTCCGACAGCTTTTCTGTACTATTCTTATCTGTATCTATGAAATTGCATACAGATTTGCATACAGATTGCCAGATTTTTAAAGTTTTAATAGTTTTTCTTTTTTTTAGGTGTTACAATTCCGTCAAAAATGTTTTAATTTTGATTCCGACAGCTTTTCTGTGCTATTTTTTATCTGTATCTATGAAATTGCATACTTAAATTGCCAGATTTTAAAAGTTTTTTCTTTTTTTTAGGTGTTACAATTCCGTCAAAAATGTTTTAATTTTGATTCCGACAGCTTTTCTGTACTATTCTTATCTGTATCTATGAAATTGCATACAGATTTGCGTACAGATTGCCAGATTTTTAAAGTTTTAATAGTTTTTCTTTTTTTAGGTGTTACAATTCCGTCAAAAATGTTTTAGTTTTGATTCCGACAGCTTTTCTGTGCTATTTTTTATCTGTATCTATGAAATTGCATACTTAAATTGCCAGATTTTAAAACTTTTTTTTTTTTTTAGGTGTTACAATTCCGTCAAAAATGTTTTAATTTTGATTCCGACAGCTTTTCTGTACTATTCTTATCTGTATCTATGAAATTGCATACAGATTTGCGTACAGATTGCCAGATTTTTAAAGTTTTAATAGTTTTTCTTTTTTTAGGTGTTACAATTCCGTCAAAAATGTTTTAGTTTTGATTCCGACAGCTTTTCTGTGCTATTTTTTATCTGTATCTATGAAATTGCATACTTAAATTGCCAGATTTTAAAACTCTTTTTTTTTTTAGGTGTTACAATTCCGTCAAAAATGTTTTAATTTTGAGTCCGACAGCTTTTCTGTACTATTCTTATCTGTATCTATGAAATTGCATACAGATTTGCGTACAGATTGCCAGATTTTTAAAGTTTTAATAGTTTTTTTCTTTTTTTAGGTGTTACAATTCCGTCAAAAATGTTTTAATTTTGATTCCGACAGCTTTTCTGTGCTATTTTTTTATCTGTATCTATGAAATTGCATACTTAAATTGCCAGATTTTAAAACTTTTTCTTTTTTTTAGGTGTTACAATTCCGTCAAAAATGTTTTAATTTTGATTCCGACAGCTTTTCTGTACTATTCTTATCTGTATCTATGAAATTGCATACAGATTTTTTGCGTACAGATTGCCAGATTTTTAAAGTTTTAATAGTTTTTCTTTTTTTTAGGTGTTACAATTCCGTCAAAAATGTTTTAGTTTTGATTCCGACAGCTTTTCTGTGCTATTTTTTATCTGTATCTATGAAATTGCATACTTAAATTGCCAGATTTTAAAATTTTTTTTTTTTTTTAGGTGTTACAATTCCGTCAAAAATGTTTTAATTTTGAGTCCGACAGCTTTTCTGTACTATTCTTATCTGTATCTATGAAATTGCATACAGATTTGCATACAGATTGCCAGATTTTTAAAGTTTTAATAGTTTTTCTTTTTTTAGGTGTTACAATTCCGTCAAAAATGTTTTAGTTTTGATTCCGACAGCTTTTCTGTGCTATTTTTTATCTGTATCTATGAAATTGCATACTTAAATTGCCAGATTTTAAAATTTAATTTTTTCTTTTTTTTAGGTGTTACAATTCCGTCAAAAATGTTTTAATTTTGATTCCGACAGCTTTTCTGTACTATTCTTATCTGTATCTATGAAATTGCATACAGATTTGTACAGATTGCCAGATTTTTAAAGTTTTAATAGTTTTTCTTTTTTTTAGGTGTTACAATTCCGTCAAAAATGTTTTAATTTTGATTCCGACAGCTTTTCTGTACTATTTTTATCTGTATCTATGAAATTGCATACTTGTACAGATTGCCAGATTTTAAAAGTTTTAATAGTTTTTCTTTTTTTTAGGTGTTACAATTCCGTCAAAAATGTTTTAATTTTGATTCCGACAGCTTTTCTGTGCTATTTTTTATCTGTATCTATGAAATTGCATACTTAAATTGCCAGATTTTAAAACTTTTTCTTTTTTTGGGTGTTACAATTCCGTCAAAAATGTTTTAATTTTGATTCCGACAGCTTTTCTGTACTATTCTTATCTGTATCTATGAAATTGCATACAGATTTGCGTACAGATTGCCAGATTTTTAAAGTTTTAATAGTTTTTCTTTTTTTTTAGGTGTTACAATTCCGTCAAAAATGTTTTAGTTTTGATTCCGACAGCTTTTCTGTGCTATTTTTTATCTGTATCTATGAAATTGCATACTTAAATTGCCAGATTTTAAAAGTTTAATAGTTTTTCTTTTTTTAGGTGTTACAATTCCGTCAAAAATGTTTTAATTTTGATTCCGACAGCTTTTCTGTACTATTCTTATCTGTATCTATGAAATTGCATACAGATTTGCGTACAGATTGCCAGATTTTTAAAGTTTTAATAGTTTTTCTTTTTTTAGGTGTTACAATTCCGTCAAAAATGTTTTAATTTTGATTCCGACAGCTTTTCTGTACTATTTTTTATCTGTATCTATGAAATTGCATACTTAAATTGCCAGATTTTAAAACTTTTTTTTTTTTTAGGTGTTACAATTCCGTCAAAAATGTTTTAATTTTGATTCCGACAGCTTTTCTGTACTATTCTTATCTGTATCTATGAAATTGCATACAGATTTGCGTACAGATTGCCAGATTTTTAAAGTTTTAATAGTTTTTCTTTTTTTTAGGTGTTACAATTCCGTCAAAAATGTTTTAGTTTTGATTCCGACAGCTTTTCTGTGCTATTTTTTATCTGTATCTATGAAATTGCATACTTAAATTGCCAGATTTTAAAAGTTTTTTTTTTTTTTTTAGGTGTTACAATTCCGTCAAAAATGTTTTAATTTTGATTCCGACAGCTTTTCTGTACTATTCTTATCTGTATCTATGAAATTGCATACAGATTTGCGTACAGATTGACAGATTTTTAAAGTTTTAATAGTTTTTCTTTTTTTTAGGTGTTACAATTCCGTCAAAAATGTTTTAGTTTTGATTCCGACAGCTTTTCTGTGCTATTTTTTATCTGTATCTATGAAATTGCATACTTAAATTGCCAGATTTTAAAACTTTTTCTTTTTTTTAGGTGTTACAATTCCGTCAAAAATGTTTTAATTTTGAGTCCGACAGCTTTTCTGTACTATTCTTATCTGTATCTATGAAATTGCATACAGATTTGCATACAGATTGCCAGATTTTTAAAGTTTTAATAGTTTTTCTTTTTTTAGGTGTTACAATTCCGTCAAAAATGTTTTAGTTTTGATTCCGACAGCTTTTCTGTGCTATTTTTTATCTGTATCTATGAAATTGCATACTTAAATTGCCAGATTTTAAAACTTTTTCTTTTTTTTAGGTGTTACAATTCCGTCAAAAATGTTTTAATTTTGAGTCCGACAGCTTTTCTGTTCTATTCTTATCTGTATCTATGAAATTGCATACAGATTTGCATACAGATTGCCAGATTTTTAAAGTTTTAATAGTTTTTCTTTTTTTTAGGTGTTACAATTCCGTCAAAAATGTTTTAATTTTGATTCCGACAGCTTTTCTGTACTATTTTTATCTGTATCTATGAAATTGCATACAGATTTGTACAGATTGCCAGATTTTTAAAGTTTTAATAGTTTTTCTTTTTTTAGGTGTTACAATTCCGTCAAAAATGTTTTAATTTTGATTCCGACAGCTTTTCTGTGCTATTTTTATCTGTATCTATGAAATTGCATACTTAAATTGCCAGATTTTTAAAGTTTTAATAGTTTTTCTTTTTTTAGGTGTTACAATTCCGTCAAAAATGTTTTAATTTTGATTCCGACAGCTTTTCTGTACTATTCTTATCTGTATCTATGAAATTGCATACAGATTTGCATACAGATTGCCAGATTTTTAAAGTTTTAATAGTTTTTCTTTTTTTTAGGTGTTACAATTCCGTCAAAAATGTTTTAATTTTGATTCCGACAGCTTTTCTGTGCTATTTTTTATCTGTATCTATGAAATTGCATACTTAAATTGCCAGATTTTAAAAGTTTAATAGTTTTTCTTTTTTTAGGTGTTACAATTCCGTCAAAAATGTTTTAATTTTGATTCCGACAGCTTTTCTGTACTATTCTTATCTGTATCTATGAAATTGCATACAGATTTGCGTACAGATTGCCAGATTTTTAAAGTTTTAATAGTTTTTCTTTTTTTAGGTGTTACAATTCCGTCAAAAATGTTTTAGTTTTGATTCCGACAGCTTTTCTGTGCTATTTTTTATCTGTATCTATGAAATTGCATATTTAAATTGCCAGATTTTAAAACTTTTTTCTTTTTTTAGGTGTTACAATTCCGTCAAAAATGTTTTAATTTTGATTCCGACAGCTTTTCTGTACTATTCTTATCTGTATCTATGAAATTGCATACAGATTTGCGTACAGATTGCCAGATTTTTAAAGTTTTAATAGTTTTTCTTTTTTTAGGTGTTACAATTCCGTCAAAAATGTTTTAGTTTTGATTCCGACAGCTTTTCTGTGCTATTTTTTATCTGTATCTATGAAATTGCATACTTAAATTGCCAGATTTTAAAATTTTTTTTTTTTTTTTAGGTGTTACAATTCCGTCAAAAATGTTTTAATTTTGATTCCGACAGCTTTTCTGTACTATTCTTATCTGTATCTATGAAATTGCATACAGATTTGCATACAGATTGACAGATTTTTAAAGTTTTAATAGTTTTTCTTTTTTTTAGGTGTTACAATTCCGTCAAAAATGTTTTAGTTTTGATTCCGACAGCTTTTCTGTGCTATTTTTTTATCTGTATCTATGAAATTGCATACTTAAATTGCCAGATTTTAAAACTTTTTTTTTTTTTAGGGTGTTACAATTCCGTCAAAAATGTTTTAATTTTGAGTCCGACAGCTTTTCTGTTCTATTCTTATCTGTATCTATGAAATTGCATACAGATTTGCATACAGATTGCCAGATTTTTAAAGTTTTAATAGTTTTTCTTTTTTTTAGGTGTTACAATTCCGTCAAAAATGTTTTAATTTTGATTCCGACAGTTTTTCTGTACTATTCTTTTCTGTATCTATGAAATTGCATACAGATTTGCATACAGATTGCCAGATTTTTAAAGTTTTAATAGTTTTCTTTTTTTAGGTGTTACAATTCCGTCAAAAATGTTTTAATTTTGATTCCGACAGCTTTTCTGTGCTATTTTTATCTGTATCTATGAAATTGCATACTTAAATTGCCAGATTTTTAAAGTTTTAATAGTTTTTCTTTTTTTAGGTGTTACAATTCCGTCAAAATGTTTTAATTTTGATTCCGACAGCTTTTCTGTACTATTCTTATCTGTATCTATGAAATTGCATACAGATTTGCATACAGATTGCCAGATTTTTAAAGTTTTAATAGTTTTCTTTTTTTAGGTGTTACAATTCCGTCAAAAATGTTTTAATTTTGATTCCGACAGCTTTTCTGTTTTTTTATCTGTATCTATGAAATTTCATACTTAAATTGCCAGATTTTAAAAGTTTTAATAGTTTTTCTTTTTTTTAGGTGTTACAATTCCGTCAAAAATGTTTTAATTTTGATTCCGACAGCTTTTCTGTACTATTCTTATCTGTATCTATGAAATTGCATACAGATTTGCATACAGATTGCCAGATTTTTAAAGTTTTAATAGTTTTTCTTTTTTTAGGTGTTACAATTCCGTCAAAATGTTTTAATTTTGATTCCGACAGCTTTTCTGTACTATTTTTATCTGTATCTATGAAATTTCATACTTAAATTGCCAGATTTTTAAAAGTTTTTCTTTTTTTAGGTGTTACAATTCCGTCAAAAATGTTTTAATTTTGATTCCGACAGCTTTTCTGTACTATTCTTATCTGTATCTATGAAATTGCATACAGATTTGCGTACAGATTGCCAGATTTTTAAAGTTTTAATAGTTTTTCTTTTTTTTTAGGTGTTACAATTCCGTCAAAAATGTTTTAGTTTTGATTCCGACAGCTTTTCTGTGCTATTTTTATCTGTATCTATGAAATTGCATATTTAAATTGCCAGATTTTAAAACTTTTTCTTTTTTTAGGTGTTACAATTCCGTCAAAAATGTTTTAATTTTGATTCCGACAGCTTTTCTGTACTATTCTTATCTGTATCTATGAAATTGCATACAGATTTGCGTACAGATTGCCAGATTTTAAAGTTTTAATAGTTTTTCTTTTTTTAGGTGTTACAATTCCGTCAAAAATGTTTTAGTTTTGATTCCGACAGCTTTTCTGTGCTATTTTTTATCTGTATCTATGAAATTGCATACTTAAATTGCCAGATTTTAAATTTAATAGTTTTTTTTTTTTAGGTGTTACAATTCCGTCAAAATGTTTTAATTTTGATTCCGACAGCTTTTCTGTACTATTCTTATCTGTATCTATGAAATTGCATACAGATTTGCGTACAGATTGCCAGATTTTTAAAGTTTTAATAGTTTTTCTTTTTTTTTAGGTGTTACAATTCCGTCAAAAATGTTTTAGTTTTGATTCCGACAGCTTTTCTGTGCTATTTTTTTATCTGTATCTATGAAATTGCATATTTAAATTGCCAGATTTTAAAATTTTTTTTTTTTTTTAGGTGTTACAATTCCGTCAAAAATGTTTTAATTTTGATTCCGACAGCTTTTCTGTACTATTCTTATCTGTATCTATGAAATTGCATACAGATTTGCGTACAGATTGCCAGATTTTTAAAGTTTTAATAGTTTTTCTTTTTTTTAGGTGTTACAATTCCGTCAAAAATGTTTTAGTTTTGATTCCGACAGCTTTTCTGTGCTATTTTTTATCTGTATCTATGAAATTGCATACTTAAATTGCCAGATTTTAAAATTTTTACTTTTTCTTTTTTTTAGGTGTTACAATTCCGTCAAAAATGTTTTAATTTTGATTCCGACAGCTTTTCTGTACTATTCTTATCTGTATCTATGAAATTGCATACAGATTTGCGTACAGATTGACAGATTTTTAAAGTTTTAATAGTTTTTCTTTTTTTTAGGTGTTACAATTCCGTCAAAAATGTTTTAGTTTTGATTCCGACAGCTTTTCTGTGCTATTTTTATCTGTATCTATGAAATTGCATACTTAAATTGCCAGATTTTAAAATTTTTTCTTTTTTTTTAGGTGTTACAATTCCGTCAAAAATGTTTTAATTTTGAGTCCGACAGCTTTTCTGTACTATTCTTATCTGTATCTATGAAATTGCATACAGATTTGCATACAGATTGACAGATTTTTAAAGTTTTAATAGTTTTTCTTTTTTTTAGGTGTTACAATTCCGTCAAAAATGTTTTAGTTTTGATTCCGACAGCTTTTCTGTGCTATTTTTTATCTGTATCTATGAAATTGCATACTTAAATTGCCAGATTTTAAAACTTTTTTTTTTTTTTTTAGGTGTTACAATTCCGTCAAAAATGTTTTTAATTTTGAGTCCGACAGCTTTTCTGTTCTATTCTTATCTGTATCTATGAAATTGCATACAGATTTGCATACAGATTGCCAGATTTTTAAAGTTTTAATAGTTTTTCTTTTTTTAGGTGTTACAATTCCGTCAAAAATGTTTTAATTTTGATTCCGACAGTTTTTCTGTACTATTCTTTTCTGTATCTATGAAATTGCATACAGATTTGCATACAGATTGCCAGATTTTTAAAGTTTTAATAGTTTTCTAGGTGTTACAATTCCGTCAAAATGTTTTAATTTTGATTCCGACAGCTTTTCTGTGCTATTTTTTATCTGTATCTATGAAATTGCATACTTAAATTGCCAGATTTTTAAAGTTTTAATAGTTTTTCTTTTTTTTAGGTGTTACAATTCCGTCAAAATGTTTTAATTTTGATTCCGACAGCTTTTCTGTACTATTCTTATCTGTATCTATGAAATTGCATACAGATTTGCATACAGATTGCCAGATTTTTAAAGTTTTAATAGTTTTTCTTTTTTTAGGTGTTACAATTCCGTCAAAAATGTTTTAATTTTGATTCCGACAGCTTTTCTGTGCTATTTTTATCTGTATCTATGAAATTTCATACTTAAATTGCCAGATTTTAAAAGTTTTAATAGTTTTTCTTTATTTTTAGGTGTTACAATTCCGTCAAAAATGTTTTAATTTTGATTCCGACAGCTTTTCTGTACTATTCTTATCTGTATCTATGAAATTGCATACAGATTTGCATACAGATTGCCAGATTTTTAAAGTTTTAATAGTTTTTCTTTTTTTTAGGTGTTACAATTCCGTCAAAAATGTTTTAATTTTGATTCCGACAGCTTTTCTGTACTATCTGTATCTATGAAATTTCATACTTAAATTGCCAGATTTTAAAAGTTTTTCTTTTTTTAGGTGTTACAATTCCGTCAAAAATGTTTTAATTTTGATTCCGACAGCTTTTCTGTACTATTCTTATCTGTATCTATGAAATTGCATACAGATTTGCGTACAGATTGCCAGATTTTTAAAGTTTTAATAGTTTTTCTTTTTTTTTAGGTGTTACAATTCCGTCAAAAATGTTTTAGTTTTGATTCCGACAGCTTTTCTGTGCTATTTTTTATCTGTATCTATGAAATTGCATATTTAAATTGCCAGATTTTAAAACTTTTTCTTTTTTTTAGGTGTTACAATTCCGTCAAAAATGTTTTAATTTTGATTCCGACAGCTTTTCTGTACTATTCTTATCTGTATCTATGAAATTGCATACAGATTTGCGTACAGATTGACAGATTTTTAAAGTTTTAATAGTTTTTCTTTTTTTTTAGGTGTTACAATTCCGTCAAAAATGTTTTAGTTTTGATTCCGACAGCTTTTCTGTGCTATTTTTTATCTGTATCTATGAAATTGCATACTTAAATTGCCAGATTTTAAAACTTTTTCTATTTTTTAGGTGTTACAATTCCGTCAAAAATGTTTTAATTTTGAGTCCGACAGCTTTTCTGTACTATTCTTATCTGTATCTATGAAATTGCATACAGATTTGCATACAGATTGACAGATTTTTAAAGTTTTAATAGTTTTTCTTTTTTTAGGTGTTACAATTCCGTCAAAAATGTTTTAGTTTTGATTCCGACAGCTTTTCTGTGCTATTTTTTATCTGTATCTATGAAATTGCATACTTAAATTGCCAGATTTTAAAATTTTTTTTTTTTTTTAGGTGTTACAATTCCGTCAAAAATGTTTTAATTTTGAGTCCGACAGCTTTTCTGTTCTATTCTTATCTGTATCTATGAAATTGCATACAGATTTGCATACAGATTGCCAGATTTTTAAAGTTTTAATAGTTTTTCTTTTTTTAGGTGTTACAATTCCGTCAAAAATGTTTTAATTTTGATTCCGACAGCTTTTCTGTACTATTCTTATCTGTATCTATGAAATTGCATACAGATTTGCATACAGATTGCCAGATTTTTAAAGTTTTAATAGTTTTCTAGGTGTTACAATTCCGTCAAAAATGTTTTAATTTTGATTCCGACAGCTTTTCTGTGCTATTTTTATCTGTATCTATGAAATTGCATACTTAAATTGCCAGATTTTTAAAGTTTTAATAGTTTTTCTTTTTTTAGGTGTTACAATTCCGTCAAAAATGTTTTAATTTTGATTCCGACAGCTTTTCTGTACTATTCTTATCTGTATCTATGAAATTGCATACAGATTTGCATACAGATTGCCAGATTTTTAAAGTTTTAATAGTTTTTTTTTTTTAGGTGTTACAATTCCGTCAAAAATGTTTTAATTTTGATTCCGACAGCTTTTCTGTACTATCTGTATCTATGAAATTTCATACTTAAATTGCCAGATTTTAAAAGTTTTAATAGTTTTTCTTTATTTTAGGTGTTACAATTCCGTCAAAAATGTTTTAATTTTGATTCCGACAGCTTTTCTGTACTATTCTTATCTGTATCTATGAAATTGCATACAGATTTGCATACAGATTGCCAGATTTTTAAAGTTTTAATAGTTTTTCTTTTTTTTAGGTGTTACAATTCCGTCAAAAATGTTTTAATTTTGATTCCGACAGCTTTTCTGTACTATCTGTATCTATGAAATTTCATACTTAAATTGCCAGATTTTAAAAGTTTTAATAGTTTTTCTTTATTTTTAGGTGTTACAATCCGTCAAAAAGTTTTTAATTTTGATTCCGACAGATTTTCTGTGATATTTTTATCTGTATCTATGAAATTGCATACTTAAATTGCCAGATTTTAAAACTTTTTCTTTTTTTGGGTGTTACAATTCCGTCAAAAATGTTTTAATTTTGATTCCGACAGCTTTTCTGTACTATTCTTATCTGTATCTATGAAATTGCATACAGATTTGCGTACAGATTGCCAGATTTTTAAAGTTTTAATAGTTTTTCTTTTTTTTTAGGTGTTACAATTCCGTCAAAAATGTTTTAGTTTTGATTCCGACAGCTTTTCTGTGCTATTTTTTATCTGTATCTATGAAATTGCATACTTAAATTGCCAGATTTTAAAGTTTTAATAGTTTTTTTTTTTTAGGTGTTACAATTCCGTCAAAAATGTTTTAGTTTTGATTCCGACAGCTTTTCTGTGCTATTTTTTATCTGTATCTATGAAATTGCATACTTAAATTGCCAGATTTTAAAAGTTTTAATAGTTTTTCTTTTTTTAGGTGTTACAATTCCGTCAAAAATGTTTTAATTTTGATTCCGACGCTTTTCTGTACTATTCTTATCTGTATCTATGAAATTGCATACAGATTTGCATACAGATTGCCAGATTTTTAAAGTTTTAATAGTTTTTCTTTTTTTTAGGTGTTACAATTCCGTCAAAAATGTTTTAATTTTGATTCCGACAGCTTTTCTGTACTATCTGTATCTATGAAATTTCATACTTAAATTGCCAGATTTTAAAAGTTTTAATAGTTTTTCTTTATTTTTAGGTGTTACAATCCGTCAAAAAGTTTTTAATTTTGATTCCGACAGATTTTCTGTGATATTTTTATCTGTATCTATGAAATTGCATACTTAAATTGCCAGATTTTAAAACTTTTTCTTTTTTTGGGTGTTACAATTCCGTCAAAAATGTTTTAGTTTTGATTCCGACAGCTTTTCTGTGCTATTTTTTATCTGTATCTATGAAATTGCATATTTAAATTGCCAGATTTTAAAACTTTTTCTTTTTTTTAGGTGTTACAATTCCGTCAAAAATGTTTTAATTTTGATTCCGACAGCTTTTCTGTACTATTCTTATCTGTATCTATGAAATTGCATACAGATTTGCGTACAGATTGACAGATTTTTAAAGTTTTAATAGTTTTTCTTTTTTTTAGGTGTTACAATTCCGTCAAAAATGTTTTAGTTTTGATTCCGACAGCTTTTCTGTGCTATTTTTTATCTGTATCTATGAAATTGCATACTTAAATTGCCAGATTTTAAAACTTTTTCTTTTTTTTAGGTGTTACAATTCCGTCAAAAATGTTTTAATTTTGAGTCCGACAGCTTTTCTGTACTATCTGTATCTATGAAATTTCATACTTAAATTGCCAGATTTTAAAAGTTTTAATAGTTTTGGAACGAAGTTCCTTATGGCGCGGTATGAGTTTGGCGGAGGAGGGCTAGCCGAGAAAAACCGTAACGTAACGTTAAACGGCTCTCCGTTTAAGATTTCTTTATTTAGCTCGGCTTGATCTTTGACTTTGCCGTCGCGAACCGATCGTGGCGCATGGCCTAGAGGTTAGAGCATTCGTCTTGAAAACAGGCGGCCGCGTGTTCGAATCCCGCTCTCAACTAACTTTTTTAAAATTTATTTTATTTTTTTTCTTATCTTTTTAAATTGTACAGCACTATAAAATATTTTCTTTTATTTTTTAATTCGATCAAAGAAATAATTTTGCAGGTATTAACTTAGGGAATTTCAGTATAAGTGTGCCATTGTAAATCGCGAACCGATCGTGGCGCATGGCCTAGAGGTTAGAGCATTCGTCTTGAAAACAGGCGGCCGCGTGTTCGAATCCCGCTCTCAACTAACTTTTTTAAAATTTATTTTATTTTTTTTCTTATCTTTTTAAATTGTACAGCACTATAAAATATTTTCTTTTATTTTTTAATTCGATCAAAGAAATAATTTTGCAGGTATTAACTTAGGGAATTTCAGTATAAGTGTGCCATTGTAAAATTAATATTTTTTTAATGGTAAAAATTGATAAACTTGTTTTAAAGTAATCAATTTATTAAACATTTCTATCAAACTTGTATTAGTTATGATTCTTTCTTAATCAATTTTAAATTAAATTGTCTATTTTTCCAAAGAAATATAATTTCTAAAGAATATATAATTTTAAGTTCCTATTAAGAGGATAATATTCTTTGAATTATTTCCGATTTTCATTAAAATCATTTCTATTGCTTAAACAGAACAAAATATAAGCTAATTGCCTAGTATTAATTACTGTGCACTTCGTATTCAAAAAATCCCAAAAGGGAAATGCGAAAAGCACCGAATTTTACCATGAGCGAGCAGCGATCGATTCATGTACATGAGTCACCCGCTTGCCGCTTTGCTGAACTGGGGATCATACGAAAAGCCATCCCCGTTCGAGATAGATTTCTACCCAGAGTCGTTCACGGCATGAAGCAAAGTCCGACTGGGTAGCCCTCCTCCGCCAAACTCATACCGCGCCACTCTCCTCTCACTCTACGAAGGAGAAGAAGACAGAGAGCCGGAGAGCCGTTTAACGTTACGTTACGGTTTTTCTCGGCTAGCCCTCCTCCGCCAAACTCATACCGCGCCACTCTCCTCTCACTCTACGAAGGAGAAGAGAAAAATCCTTTTTGTATAAATGTTGTAAATTATTGTTGTAAATCATTTTTCGCCTTCATTTACTCCTGTCTCTCCTTCATTGACCTCCATCTCGTCATGCCTGCTAAACAGTTACATGCCAAAGGAACTTGTTCCTTCTCACGCGTGCTCCCTAGACACACACTGCTTTTTTTTTCTTTATTTTTAGGTGTTACAATCCGTCAAAAGTTTTTAATTTTGATTCCGACAGATTTTCTGTGATATTTTTATCTGTATCTATGAAATTGCATACTTAAATTGCCAGATTTTTAAAACTTTTCTTTTTTTGGGTGTTACAATTCCGTCAAAAATGTTTTAATTTTGATTCCGACAGCTTTTCTGTACTATTCTTATCTGTATCTATGAAATTGCATACAGATTTGCGTACAGATTGCCAGATTTTTAAAGTTTTAATAGTTTTTCTTTTTTTTTAGGTGTTACAATTCCGTCAAAAATGTTTTAGTTTTGATTCCGACAGCTTTTCTGTGCTATTTTTTATCTGTATCTATGAAATTGCATACTTAAATTGCCAGATTTTAAAAGTTTTAATAGTTTTTCTTTTTTTAGGTGTTACAATTCCGTCAAAAATGTTTTAATTTTGATTCCGACGCTTTTCTGTACTATTCTTATCTGTATCTATGAAATTGCATACAGATTTGCATACAGATTGCCAGATTTTTAAAGTTTTAATAGTTTTTCTTTTTTTTAGGTGTTACAATTCCGTCAAAAATGTTTTAATTTTGATTCCGACAGCTTTTCTGTACTTTTATCTGTATCTATGAAATTTCATACTTAAATTGCCAGATTTTAAAAGTTTTAATAGTTTTTCTTTATTTTTAGGTGTTACAATCCGTCAAAAAGTTTTTAATTTTGATTCCGACAGATTTTCTGTGATATTTTTATCTGTATCTATGAAATTGCATACTTAAATTGCCAGATTTTAAAATTTTTTTTCTTTTTTGGGTGTTACAATTCCGTCAAAAATGTTTTAATTTTGATTCCGACAGCTTTTCTGTACTATTCTTATCTGTATCTATGAAATTGCATACAGATTTGCTTACAGATTGCCAGATTTTTAAAGTTTTAATAGTTTTTCTTTTTTTTTAGGTGTTACAATTCCGTCAAAAATGTTTTAGTTTTGATTCCGACAGCTTTTCTGTGCTATTTTTTATCTGTATCTATGAAATTGCATACTTAAATTGCCAGATTTTAAAAGTTTTAATAGTTTTTTCTTTTTTAGGTGTTACAATTCCGTCAAAAATGTTTTAATTTTGATTCCGACAGCTTTTCTGTACTATTCTTATCTGTATCTATGAAATTGCATACAGATTTGCATACAGATTGCCAGATTTTTAAAGTTTTAATAGTTTTTCTTTTTTTAGGTGTTACAATTCCGTCAAAAATGTTTTAATTTTGATTCCGACAGCTTTTCTGTGCTATTTTTATCTGTATCTATGAAATTTCATACTTAAATTGCCAGATTTTAAAAGTTTTAATAGTTTTTCTTTTTTTTAGGTGTTACAATCCGTCAAAAAGTTTTTAATTTTGATTCCGACAGATTTTCTGTGATATTTTTATCTGTATCTATGAAATTGCATACTTAAATTGCCAGATTTTTAAACTTTTTATTTCTTTTTTTGGGTGTTACAATTCCGTCAAAAATGTTTTAGTTTTGATTCCGACAGCTTTTCTGTGCTATTTTTATCTGTATCTATGAAATTGCATATTTAAATTGCCAGATTTTAAAATTTTTTTTTTTTTTAGGTGTTACAATTCCGTCAAAAATGTTTTAATTTTGATTCCGACAGCTTTTCTGTACTATTCTTATCTGTATCTATGAAATTGCATACAGATTTGCGTACAGATTGACAGATTTTAAAAGTTTTAATAGTTTTTCTTTTTTTAGGTGTTACAATTCCGTCAAAAATGTTTTAATTTTGATTCCGACAGCTTTTCTGTGCTATTTTTTATCTGTATCTATGAAATTGCATACTTAAATTGCCAGATTTTAAAGTTTTTTTCTTTTTTTAGGTGTTACAATTCCGTCAAAAATGTTTTAATTTTGAGTCCGACAGCTTTTTCTGTACTATCTGTATCTATGAAATTTCATACTTAAATTGCCAGATTTTAAAAGTTTTAATAGTTTTGGAACGAAGTTCCTTATGGCGCGGTATGAGTTTGGCGGAGGAGGGCTAGCCGAGAAAAACCGTAACGTAACGTTAAACGGCTCTCCGTTTAAGATTTCTTTATTTAGCTCGGCTTGATCTTTGACTTTGCCGTCGCGAACCGATCGTGGCGCATGGCCTAGAGGTTAGAGCATTCGTCTTGAAAACAGGCGGCCGCGTGTTCGAATCCCGCTCTCAACTAACTTTTTTAAAATTTATTTTATTTTTTTTCTTATCTTTTTAAATTGTACAGCACTATAAAATATTTTCTTTTATTTTTTAATTCGATCAAAGAAATAATTTTGCAGGTATTAACTTAGGGAATTTCAGTATAAGTGTGCCATTGTAAATCGCGAACCGATCGTGGCGCATGGCCTAGAGGTTTGAGCATGCGTCTTGAAAACAGGCGGCCGGCGTGTTCGAATCCCGCTCTCAACTAACTTTTTTAAATTATTTATTTTATTTTTTTCTTATCTTTTTATACCATGTACCGTAGGTACAAAGGTATATTAATTTCGTGCAAATGTATGTAACAGGCAGAAGGAAGCATTTCCGACCCCATAAAGTATATATATTCTTGATCAGCATCAACAGCCAAATCGATATAGCCATGTCTGTCTGTCCGTCTGTCCGTCTGTCCGTCTGTCCGTCTGTCCGTCTGTCCGTCTGTATGAACGCCTAGATCTCAGCAACTATAAGAGCTAGAGCCACCAAATTCGGTATGTAGGTCGGAATGTTTTGCACGCAGATCAAGTTTGTTTCAGATTTAAAAATTTTCCCCCCCTCGCACAATCAATAAAAACGTTTTGCAGCCACAAATATTACCATAGATCTTTCTTTTTTTCATAGGCATGCATATGTAGAACATGTATCAATACCGAAAATCTGGTAAAGATCGGGTGCAAAAACACAAAAGTTATTTACTTATCAGTGTGTTATCTATTTGGCAGCTAGCATCAGGTGCATCCCAAAAAAAACAACAAAACTGATGAGCGCAAGAAACTAACTCCCGTGCGCAAAAAAGAGAGGGGTTATCTCTATCTCTGTCTTGCACACGCGAGTGCATGAGATGGTGGTGGTTTTGCAAAGAGCGAGTTTGTTTACATTTCTCTAATAGGCAAAAGTCGCGATCAGCTGATCAGCTGTGGTGTTCCCTGGTTACCGATTTTATTTATAATCGGGGCTCATTCGATAGGCGATATATTTTGGTACATGGTATATATCGTTCACGAACGACTGTAGCTTTCTTACTTGTTAAACTTTTTTGTACAGCACTATAAAATATTTTCTTTTATTTTTTAATTCGATCAAAGAAATAATTTTGCAGGTATTAACTTAGGGAATTTCAGTATAAGTGTGCCATTGTAAAATTAATATTTTTTTTAATGGTAAAAATTGATAAACTTGTTTTAAAGTAATCAATTTATTAAACATTTCTATCAAACTTGTATTAGTTATGATTCTTTCTTAATCAATTTTAAATTAAATTGTCTATTTTTCCAAAGAAATATAATTTCTAAAGAATATATAATTTTAAGTTCCTATTAAGAGGATAATATTCTTTGAATTATTTCCGATTTTCATTAAAATCATTTCTATTGCTTAAACAGAACAAAATATAAGCTAATTGCCTAGTATTAATTATTGTGCACTTCGTATTCAAAAAATCCCAAAAGGGAAATGCGAAAAGCACCGAATTTTCTCATGAGCGAGCAGCGATCGATTCATGTTACATGAGTCACCCGCTTGCCGCTTTGCTGAACTGGGGATCATACGAAAAGCCATCCCCGTTCGAGATAGATTTCTACCCAGAGTCGTTCACGGCATGAAGCAAAGTCCGACTGGGTAGCCCTCCTCGCCAAACTCATACCGCGCCACTCTCCCTCTCACTCTACGAAGGAGAAGAAGACAGAGAGCCGGAGAGCCGTTTAACGTTACGTTACGGTTTTTCTCGGCTAGCCCTCCTCCGCCAAACTCATACCGCGCCACTCTTCTCTCACTCTACGAAGGAGAAGAAAAAATCATTTTTGTATAAATGTTGTAAATTATTGTTGTAAATCATTTTTCGCCTTCACTTTACTCCTGTCTCTTCCCTTCATTGACCTCCTCATCTCGTGATGCTCAACAGTGCATACAAAGGAACTTCTTTCACGCGTGTCCCCAGACAACCGTTTTTTTTCTTTATTTTTAGGTGTTACAATCCGTCAAAAAGTTTTTAATTTTGATTCCGACAGATTTTCTGTGATATTTTTATCTGTATCTATGAAATTGCATACTTAAATTGCCAGATTTTAAAATTTTTCTTTTTTTTGGGTGTTACAATTCCGTCAAAAATGTTTTAATTTTGATTCCGACAGCTTTTCTGTACTATTCTTATCTGTATCTATGAAATTGCATACAGATTTGCGTACAGATTGCCAGATTTTTAAAGTTTTAATAGTTTTTCTTTTTTTTTAGGTGTTACAATTCCGTCAAAAATGTTTTAGTTTTGATTCCGACAGCTTTTCTGTGCTATTTTTTATCTGTATCTATGAAATTGCATACTTAAATTGCCAGATTTTAAAACTTTTTCTTTTTTGGGTGTTACAATTCCGTCAAAAATGTTTTAATTTTGATTCCGACAGCTTTTCTGTACTATTCTTATCTGTATCTATGAAATTGCATACAGATTTGCGTACAGATTGCCAGATTTTTAAAGTTTTAATAGTTTTTTTTTTTTTAGGTGTTACAATTCCGTCAAAAATGTTTTAGTTTTGATTCCGACAGCTTTTCTGTGCTATTTTTTATCTGTATCTATGAAATTGCATACTTAAATTGCCAGATTTTAAAACTTTTTTTTTTTTTTTTAGGTGTTACAATTCCGTCAAAAATGTTTTAATTTTGAGTCCGACAGCTTTTCTGTACTATTCTTATCTGTATCTATGAAATTGCATACAGATTTGCATACAGATTGCCAGATTTTTAAAGTTTTAATAGTTTTTCTTTTTTTTAGGTGTTACAATTCCGTCAAAAATGTTTTAGTTTTGATTCCGACAGCTTTTCTGTGCTATTTTTTATCTGTATCTATGAAATTGCATACTTAAATTGCCAGATTTTAAAACTTTTTCTTTTTTTTAGGTGTTACAATTCCGTCAAAAATGTTTTAATTTTGAGTCCGACAGCTTTTCTGTACTATTCTTATCTGTATCTATGAAATTGCATACAGATTTGCATACAGATTGCCAGATTTTTAAAGTTTTAATAGTTTTTCTTTTTTTTTAGGTGTTACAATTCCGTCAAAAATGTTTTAATTTTGATTCCGACAGCTTTTCTGTACTATTCTTATCTGTATCTATGAAATTGCATACAGATTTGCATACAGATTGCCAGATTTTTAAAGTTTTAATAGTTTTCTAGGTGTTACAATTCCGTCAAAAATGTTTTAATTTTGATTCCGACAGCTTTTCTGTGCTATTTTTATCTGTATCTATGAAATTGCATACTTAAATTGCCAGATTTTAAAAGTTTTAATAGTTTTTCTTTTTTTAGGTGTTACAATTCCGTCAAAAATGTTTTAATTTTGATTCCGACAGCTTTTCTGTACTATTCTTATCTGTATCTATGAAATTGCATACAGATTTGCATACAGATTGCCAGATTTTTAAAGTTTTAATAGTTTTTCTTTTTTTTAGGTGTTACAATTCCGTCAAAAATGTTTTAATTTTGATTCCGACAGCTTTTCTGTACTATCTGTATCTATGAAATTTCATACTTAAATTGCCAGATTTTAAAAGTTTTAATAGTTTTTGAACGAAGTTCCTTATGGGGCGGTAATGTTGAGTTTGGCGGAGGAGGGCTAGCCGAGAAAAACAACGTAACGTAACGTTAAAAGGCGGCTCTCCGTTTAAGATTTTTCTTTTTTATCTCGGCTTGATCTTTGACTTTGCCGTCGCGAACCGATCGTGGCGCATGGCCTAGAGGTTAGAGCATTCGTCTTGAAAACAGGCGGCCGCGTGTTCCCAATCCCGCTCTCAACTAACTTTTAAATTAATATTTTATTTTTTTCTTATCTTTTTTAAATTGTACAGCACTATAAAATATTTTCTTTTATTTTTTTAATTCGATCAAAAGAAAATAATTTTGCAGGTATTAAACTTAGGGAATTTCAGTATAAGTGTGCCATTGTAAATCGCGAACCGATCGTGGCGCATCTAGAAGTTAAGAGCATTCGTCTTGAAAACAGGCAGCCGCGTTCGATCACTCTCAACCAGCTTTTAAAATTTATTTTATTTTTTCTTTTATCTTTTTATACCATGTAGCCGTAAATTTTCAAGGGTATATTAATTTCGATGCAAATGTATGTAACAGAGCAGAAAGGAAACTTTCCGACCCCATAAAGAAATAATATATATTCTTTGATCAGACATACAACAGCCAAAAATCGATATAGCCATGTCTGTCTGTCCGTCTGTCCGTCTGTCAAATCTCGCCCGTCTGTCCGTCTGTCCGTCTGTATGAACGCCTAAGATCTCAGCAGCTATAAGGCTAGAGCCGCAAATTCCGGTATGTAGGTCGGAATGTTTTGCACGCGAATCAAGTTTGTTTCAGTTAAAAATTTCCCCCCACTCCCCGCAAATCAATAAAAAACGCGTTTTGCAGCCACAAATATTCACCATAGATCTTTCTTTTTTG
>JAEIGO010000641.1:0-195958 GCA_018903765.1 Drosophila aff. chauvacae BK-2020
TTTTTCTTTATTTTAGGTGTTACGCAACCCCGTCAAAAAGTTTTTAATTTTGATCTACACAAATTTTCTGAAGATATTTTTATCTTGTATCTTATGAAATTTGCATACTTAAATCGCCAAAGGATTTAAAACTTTTTCTTTTTTAGGTGTTACAATTCCGTCAAAAATGTTTTTTAATTTGAGTCCGACAGTTTTTCGGTACTATTCTTATCTCCATCTATGAAATTGCATACAGATTTGCGATCAGGATTGTCAGATTTTTAAAGTTTAATAGTTTTTCCTTCCTTTTAGGTGTTACAATCCTGTCAAAAAAAAATAGTTTTGATTCCGACAGCTTTTCTGTGCTATTTTTTTATCTGTATCTATGAAATTGCATACTTAAATTGCCAGATTTTAAAACATTTTTCTTTTTTTAGGTGTTACAAATCTGTCAAAAATGTTTTAATTTTGAGTCCGACAGCTTCTTCTTGCACTATTCTTATCTGTATCTATGAAATTGCATGGTGATTTGCGGCGATTGCTGGATTTTTAAAGTTTTAATAGTTTTTCCTTTTTTAGGTGTTACAATTCCGTCAAAAATGTTTTAGTTTTGATTCCGACAGCTTTTCTGTGCTATTTTTTATCTGTATCTATGAAATTGAATAATTTTTAAATTGCCAGATTTTAAAAACTTTTTCTTTTTTTAGGTGTTACAATCCCGTCAAAAAATGTTTTAATTTTGAGTCCGACAGCTTTTCGAAATATTCTTATCTATATCTATGAAATTGCATACAGATTTGCATACAGATTGCCAGATTTTAAAAGCTCCAATAGTTTTTCCTTTTTTAGGTGTTACAATTCCGTCAAAAATGTTTTGGGTTTGATCTCCAACAGCTTTTCTGTGCTATTTTTTATCTGTATTCATGAAATTGCATACTTAAATTGCCAGATTTTAAAAACTTTTCCCTCTTTTAGGTGTTACAATTCCGTCAAAAATGTTTTAATTTTGAGTCCGACAGCTTTTTTTAATTATTCTTATCTGTATCTATGAAATTGCATACAGATTTGCATACAGATTGCCAGATTTTTTAAAGTTTTAATAGCCTTTCTTTTTTTTTAGGTGAGAGCACCCTGTCAAAAATGTTTTAATTTTTGATTCCGACAGTTTTTCTAAAATATCTTATCTGTATCTATGAAATTGCATACAGATTTGCATATGATTGATAGATTTTTAAAGTTTTAATAGTTTTCTTTTTTTAGGGTGTTACAATCTGTCAAAAATGTTTTAATTTTTGATTCCGACAGCTTCTTCTTGTGTCCATTTTTATCTGTATCTTTACAGTGAAATTGTATACTTTTTCTAAATTGCCAGATTTTAAAAGTTTTAATAGTTTTTCTTTTTTAGGTGTTGTTAATCTGGGTCAAAAATGTTTTAATTTTGATTCCGACAGCTTTTCAGTCTATTTTTTATCTTGTATCTATGAAATTGCATACTTAAACTATTAAATGACTTTAGTAAGTTTAATAAGTTTCTCTCTTTTTAGGTGTTACAATCTGTCAAAAATGTTTTTTTAATTTTGATTCCAACAGCTTTTCTTGTACTATTCTTATCTTGTATCTATGAAATTGCATGCTGATTTGCATACAGATTGCCAGATTTTTAAAGTTTTTAATAGTTTTTCTTTTTTTAGGGTGTTACAATTCGGTCAAAAATTGTTTAATTTTGACCCCTGACTGTTTTTCTGGTAATATTTTATCTGTATCTATGAAATTTCAGTACTTAAATTGCCAGATTTTAAAAGTTTTAATCGTTTTTCTTGATTTTTAGGTGGCGCATTTCCGTCAAAAAGTTTGACCTTGATTCCGACAGATTTTCTGTGATATTTTTATCTGTATCTATGAAATTGCATTTTTAAATTGCCAGATTTAAAAATAAATACTTTTTCTTTTTTTAGGTGTTACAATTCCGTCAAAAATGTTTTAATTTTGAGTCCGACAGCTTCATTGTACTATTCTTATCTGTATCTATGAAATTGCATACAGATTTGCGATCATGATTTCATGATTTTTAAAGTTTTATTAGTTTTTCTTCTTTTTAGGTGTTACAATTCCGTCAAAAATGTTTTAGTTTTGATCTGGACAGCTTTTCTGTGCTATTTTTTATCTGTATCTATAAAATTAAAGTACTTAATTGCCAGATTTTAAAACTTAAATTATTTCTTTTTTTTTTAAAGCCTTATAATTCCGTCAAAAATGTTTTACCTCTTTTGAGTCCGACAGCTTTTCTGTAATTATTCTTTATCTGTATTCATAAAAACATTACAGATTTGCATACAGATTGCCAGATTTCTTTAAAGTTTTAATAGTTTTTCTTTTTTTAGGTGTTACAAATTCCGTCAAAAATGTTTTAGTTTTGATTCCGACAGCTTTTCTAGTCTTATTTTTATCTGTATCTATGAAATTGCATAATAAAATTGCCAGATATGAAAAATTTTAAACTTTTTCTTTTTTTTTAGGTGTTACAATTCCGTCAAAAATGCTTTAATTTGAGTCCGACAGCTTTTCTGGTACTATTCTTATCTGTATCGCCATGTAATTGTATACTGATTTGTATAAGAATGTCTGTGGATTTTTTAAAGTTTTAATAGTTTTTCTTTTTTTTAGGTGTTTACAATTCTGTCAAAAGTGTTTTGACTTTTGATCTTGTTTAGCTTTTCTGTACTATCTTTTATCTGTATCGTTTTGAAAGTGAACACAGATTTGCATACAGATTGCCAGATTTTGCAGAAAGTTTTTAATAGTTTTTTTTTTTCTAGGTGTTACATTTTTTTTTTTTTTTTTTTTTTTTTTTTTTTTTTTTCCTTTCTGTGCTATTTTTATCTGTAGTCTATGAAATTGCATACTTAAATTGCCAGATTTTAAAGTTTTAATAGTTTTTCTTTTTTTTAGGTGTTACAATTCCTGTCAAAAATGTTTTAATTTTGATTCCGACAGTTTTTCTGTACTATTCTTATCTGTATCTCTGAAAATTAGCATAGATTTGTAAATACATGATTGCCAGATTTTTAAAAAGTTTTTTAATAGTTTTTCTTTTTTAAGTGTTAAGTAATTCCGGTCAAAAAGGTTAATTTTGATTCCGACAGCTTTTCTGTACAAACCTATCTGTATCTATGAAATTGAATACTAAATTGCCAGATTTTAAAAGTTTTAATAGTTTTTCTTATTGTGGGTGTCATAAATCCGTCAAAAAAGTTTTTAATTTGATCTGACAGATTTTCTGTGATATTTTTTATCTGTATCTATGAAATTGCATACTTAAATTGCCAGATTTTCATAAAACTTTTTCCTTCTTTTTGGGTGTTACAATTCCGTCAAAAATGTTTGAATTTGATTCCGACAGCTTTTCTGTACTATTCTTATCTGTATCTATGAAATTGCATGGAGATTTAAGTCCAGATTGACAGATTTTTAAAGTTTTAATAGTTTTTCTTTTTTTTAGGTGTTAAGTAATCTACGGCAAAAACGCCTATGTTTTAGCTTTGATTCCGACAGTCTTTTCTTGTACTATTCTTATCTGTATCTATGAAATTGCATACAGATTTGCGTACAGATTGCCAGATTTTTAAAAGTTTAATAGTTTTTCTTTATTTTTAGGTGTTACAACTCCGTCACTGCAAGTCTTTTAACTTGATTCCGACAGATTTTTGTGCCATTTTTATCTGTATCTATGAAATCTGCACACTTAAATTTCAAGGATTTTAAAACTTTTTCTTTTTTGGGTGTTACAATTCCGTCAAAAATGTTTTATCTTTTGATTCCGATTTTTCTTCTGTAATTATTCTTATCTGTATCTTACAATTGTATATGATTTGCGTAAAATAGGATTACTAGATTTTTAAAGTTTTAATAGTTTTTTTTCTTTTTTAGGTGTTACAACTCTGTCTAATGTTGCTTATTTTCTGATCTCGACAGCATTTCTGTGCTATTTTTATTCAGAATTTAGGAAAGTGCATACTTAAATTGCCAGGATTTTAAAACTTCTTTTCTTTTTTTAGGTGTTACAATTCGTCAAAAATGTTTTAATTTTGAGTCCTACTGCTTTTTCAGGTACTATTCTTATCTGCATCTCAGAAACTGCATAGCCAGATTTGCGTACAGATTGCCAGATTTTTAAAGTTTTAATAGTTTTTCTTTTTTTTAGGTGTTACAATTCCGTCAAAATGTTTTTTAGTTTTGATTCCGACAGCTTTTCAAAGCTATTTTTCTTATCTATCAGAATTCAAAAAAGAATAAATGCTGATAGATTTCTAAAATTTTTTCTTTTTTTAGGTGTTATAATTCCGTCAAAAATGTTTTAATTTTGAGTCCGACAGCTTTTTTGTACTATTCTTATCTGTATCTATGAAATTGCATACAGATTTAAAAGAGAGTCATTAGATTTTTAAAGTTTTAATAGTTTTTCTTTTTTGTGGTACTATAATTCCGTCAAAAATGTTTTAGTTTTCATTCCGACAGCTTTTCTGTGCTATTTTTTATCTGTATCTATGAAATTGCATACTTAAATTGCCTGATTTTAAAATTTTACTTTTTCTTTTTTTAGGTGTTACAATTCCGTCAAAAATGTTTTAATTTTGATTCCGACAGTTTTTCTGTACCATTCTTATCTGTATCTATGAAATTGCATACAGATTTGCATACAGATTGCCAGATTTTAAAAGTTTTAATAGTTTTTCTTTTTTTAGGTCACAATTCCGTCAAAAATGTTTTAATTTTGATTCCGACAGCTTTTCTGTGATATTTTTATCTGTATCTACAGAAATTGCATAGTTTTGTAAAATATTAGAATTTTAAATCTTTTCTTTTTTTAGGTGTTACATTCCTGTCAAAAATGTTTTAATTTTGATCTCGACAGTTTTTCTCTACACTTGTTCTTATCTGTATCTATGAAATTGCATACAGATTTGCATACAGATTGCCAGATTTTTAAAGTTTAATAGTTTTCTTTTTTTTTTAGGTGTTACAATTCCGTCAAAAATGTTTTTCTGGACTTTGACTCTGACAGCTTTTCTGTGATATTTTTAGATTCATCATGAATTGCATTTAATTGCTAGATTTTAAAACTTTTTCCTTTTTTTTTTTAGGGTGTTAAGAATTCCGTCAAAAATGTTTTAATTTTGATTCCGACAGCTTTTCAAAGTGCTATTTTTTATCTGTATCTATGAAATTGCATACTTAAATTGCCACGTTTTAAAAGTTTTATTAGTTTTCTTTTTTTTATGTGTTGCAGTTCCGTCAAAAAAAGTGTTTTAATTTTGATTCCGACAGATTTTCTGATACTATTTTTATCTGTATCTATGAAATTGCATACAGATTTGCATATAGATTGCCAGATTTTTAAAGTTTTTAATAGTTTTTCTTTTTTTAAGTGTTACAATTCCGTCAAAATTTTTTAATTTTGATTCCGACTGCTTTTCTGTACTATTTTTTATCTGTATCTATGTAATTGCATACATTTACCTATTGCCAGGATTTTAAGTTTAATACTTTTTTTTTGTTAGTGTTACAATTCCGTCAAAAATGTTTTAATTTTGATTCAGACAGCTTTTCTGTACTATTTTTATCTGTATCTATGTAATTGCATGACACCTTTGCATACAGTTTCCAGATTTTTAAAGTTTTAATAGTTTTTCTTTCCATTTTAGGTGTTACATTCCGTCAAAAATGTTTTAGTTCTTCATTCCCACAGCTTTTCCGTGCTTTTTTTTCTCTGCATCCGTGAAACTGCCATACCTATATTTGCCAGATTCTAACAGTTTTATTTGTTTTTCTTTTTTATGTGTTACACTTCCGTCAAATGTTTTTATTTTGATTCCGATAGCTTTTCAGGATTATTCTTTTCTTGTTTTCTATGACAAAGCTTTGATACACTTTTTTCCAGATTGCTCAGATTTTTAAAGTTTTAATAGTTTTTTTTTTTTTTTTTAGGTGTTACAATTCTGTCAAAAATGTTTTAGTTTTGATTCCACAGCTTTTCTGTGCTATTTTTTTATCTGTATCTATGAAATGCATACTTAAATTGCCAGATTTTAAAAACTACTTTTTTTTTTTTAGGTAGTACAATTCCGTCAAAAATGTTTTAATTTTGATTCCGACAGCTTTTCTGTACTATTTTTATCTGTATCTATGAAATTGCATACAGATTTGCGTCCAGATTGTTACGATTTTAAAGTTTTAATAGTTTTTTTTTTTTTAGGTGTTACAATTCCGTCAAAAATGTTTTCAGTTTGATTCCGACTGACATTTCTGTGAAACTAATTTTTTATCTGTATCTATGAAATTGCATACTTAAACTTGCCAGATTTTAAAACTTTTTTTTTTTTTAGGTGTTACAATTCCGTCAAAAATGTTTTAATTTTGATTCCGACGGCTTTTCTTTACTGATCTTCATCTGTATCAATATGAAATTGCATATTGATTTGCGTACAGATTTTCGGGTTGTAGATTTTTAAAGTTTTAATAGTTTTTCAAAATTTTAGGTGTTACAAATCCTGTCAAAAATGTTTTAGTTTTGATTCCGACAGCTTTTCAGCAGTTATTTTTGTTTCAGTATCTATGAAATTGTATACTCTAAATAGTTGGATTTTAAAATTTTTTTTTTTTCCTTCTTTTTAGGTGTTAGCAATTCTGTCAAAAATGTTTTAATTTGAGTCCGACAGCTTTTCAGGACTTTATTCTTTATCTGTATCTATGAAATTAGATTACAGATTTGTGCAATAGATTGAAGTAGATTTTTAAAGTTTTAATAGTTTTTCCTTTTTTAGGTGTTACAATTCCGTCAAAAATGTTTTAGTTTTCATTCCGACAGCTTTTCTGTGCTTATTTTTTATCTGTATCTATGAAATTGCATACTTAAATTGCCAGATTTAAAAAACTTTTTCTTTTTTTTAGGTGTTACAAATCCTGTCAAAAATGTTTTGACTTTGATTCTGACAGCTTTTCAGTACTATTCTTATCTGTATCTATGAAATTGCATACAGATTTGCATACAGATTGCCAGATTTTAAAAGTTTTAATAGTTTTCTTTTTTTTTAGTGTGTTATAATTCCGTCAAAAATGTTTTAATTTTGATTCCGACAGCTTTCTGTGATATTTTTATCTGTATCTACTGTAGTTGTATACTTAAATTGCCAGATTTTCAAACTTTTTCTTTTAAAAGACATAATCCTGTCAAAAATAAGTTTTAATTTGATTCCGACAGCTTTCTGTACTATTCTTATCTGTATCTAAATTGTGAAGATTTGCATACAGAAAAATGATTGCCAGATTTTGTGTGTTTTAATAGTTTTCTTTTTTTTTTTAGGTGTTATAATTCCGTCAAAAATGTTTTAATTTTGATTCCGACAGCTTTTTCTGTGATATTTTTTATCTGTATCTATGAAATTGCATACTTGAATTTTATGCTTGAATTTAAAATTTTTTTCCTTTTTTAGGTGTTGGTAATTCCGTCAAAAAATGTTTTAATTTTGATTCAGATAGTTTTTCTGTACTATTCAGATCTGTATCTATGAAATTGCATACAGATTTGCATGTTAGACGTTGGTAGATTTTAAAAGTTTTAATAGTTTTTCTTTTAGGGTGTTACAATTCCGTCAAAAATGTTTTAATTTTAATCCGACAGTTTTTCTGTGATATTTTTATCTGTATCTATGAAATTGCATACTTAAATTGCCAGATTTTAAAATTTTTTATACTTTTTCATTTTTTAATTGTTACAAACCCTGTCAAAAATGTTTTAATTTTGATTCCGACAGCTTTTCTGTGACCATTTTTATCTGTATCTATGAAATTGCATACATTTTTTAAATTAAAATTGATTTTAAAACTTTTTTTTCTTTTTTTTTAGGGTGTTACAAATCCTGTCAAAAATGTTTTAATTTTGGACCTGAATAGCTTTTCTGTGCCATTTTTATCCAGTATCTATGAAATTGCATACTTAAATTGCCAGGTTTTGCAAGTTTTAATAGTTTTTCTTTTTTTAGTGTTACACTTTCGTCAAAAGTCTTTTAATTTTAGATCTCCGACAGATTTTCAGAATATTCTTATCTGCATTCATGAAATTTAATACAGATTTGCATACAGATTGCCAGGATTTTAAAGTTTTTTTAGTTTTTCTTTTTTTTTTAGGTGTTATAACTCTGTCAAAAATGTTTTCATTTTGATTCTTACTGCTTTTCTGTGCTATTTTGGTCTGTATCTATGAAATTCTTTATTAATTTAAATTGCCAGATTTTACAAACTTTTTTTCTCTCTTTAGGTGGGGGGGGGGGGGGGGGGGGGGGGGGGGGGGGGGGGGGGGGGGGGGGGGGGGGGGGGGGGGGGGGGGGGGGGGGGGGGGGGGGGGGGGGGGGGGGGGGGGGGGGGGGGGGGGGGGGGGGGGGGGGGGGGGGGGGGGGGGGGGGGGGGGGGGGGGGGGGGGGGGGGGGGGGGGGGGGGGGGGGGGGGGGGGGGGGGGGGGGGGGGGGGGGGGGGGGGGGGGGGGGGGGGGGGGGGGGGGGGGGGGGGGGGGAAAAAAAAAAAAAAAGGTGTTACACTTCCGTCAAAAAGTTTTTAATTTTGATTCCGACAGATTTTCAGAAAGATATTCTTATCTGTATCTGTTGAAATTGCATACAGATTTTGCTATATAACAGATCACAGGATTTTTAAAGTTTAAGAGAAAAAAATTTTTTAGGTGTTACAATCCTGTCAAAAATGTTTTAGTTTTGATTCATAGAGTTTTCTGTGCTATTTTTTATCTGTATCTATGAAATTGCATACTTAAATTGCCAGATTTTAAAAAAGCTCTTAATAGTTTTTCTTTTTTAGGTGTTACACTTCCGTCAAAAAAGTTTTAATTTTGATTCCGACAGATTTTCAGAATATTCTTTATCTGTATCTATGAAATTGCATACAGATTTGCGTAAAAATGATTGTTGAGATTTTTAAAGTTTTAATAGTTTTTTTTTTTTTAGGGTGTTACAATTCCTGGTCAAAAATGTTCTAATTTTGATTCCTACAGCTTTTCTGTGCTATTTTTTATCTGTATCTATGAAATTGCATACAAAATTTAAATTGCCAGATTTTAAAAAAAAAATTTTTTTCTTTTTTTTTTAGGTGTTATAATTTCAACAAAAATGAAATAATTTAAAACTGACAGCCTTTTCTGTGTAATTATCTTTATTCATGTATCTATGAAATTGCATACAGATTTGCGTCCAGATTGACAGATTTCTGCAAGTTTTAATAGTTTTTCTTTTTTAGTTTTCATCCCGTCAGTAATACTTTAGTTTTGTGAAATCCGACAGCTTTTCAGCACTTTTTCATTCTTATCTGTATCTATGAAATGTATACAGATTTGCGTACAGATTGCCAGATTTTTAAAGTTTCTTTAATAGTTTTTCTTTATTTTTAGGTGTTACAACTCCGTCAAAAGTTTTTAATTTTGATTCCGACAGATTTTCTGTGCTATTTTTTAGACCTATGTATCTATAAAATTGCATTACTTAAATTTCTGATTTAAAAACATTTTCAATTTTTAGGTATGTTACAATCTGGTCAAAAATGTTTTAATTTTGAGTCCGACAGTTTGCACTATCTTCTTATCTCCATCTATGAAATTGGCATGATTTATGTACAGATTCTGTCAGATTTTGTGGTGTTTTATTAAGTTTTCTTTTTAGGTGTTACAATTCCGTCAAAAATGTTTTAGTTTTGATCTGACAGCTTTTCTGTGCTATTTTTTATCTGTATCTATGAAATTGCATACTTAAATTGCCAGATTTTAAAACTTTTTTCTTTTTTTTTAGGTGTTACAATTCCGTCAAAAATGTTTTAATTTTGAGTCCGACAGCTTTTCTGCAATTATTCTTTATCTGAATCGGTTAAACGTATAACAGATTTGCGGGCGATTGCCAGATTTTAAAAGTTTTAATAGTTTTTCTTTTTTTAGGTGTGTTACAAATCCGTCAAAAATGTTTTAGTTTTCATCTGATTATTTGTGCTATTTTTTTATCTGTATCTATGAAATTGTATACTTAAATCTTGCCAGATTTTAAAACTTTTTTTTTTCTTTTTTTTTAGGTGTTACAATTCCGTCAAAAATGTTTTAATTTTGATTCCGACAGCTTTTCAGAATTATTCTTTATCTGTATCTATGAAATTGCATACAGATTTTGACACAGATTGCTGATTTTAAAAGTTTTAATAGTTTCTTTTTTTAGGTGTTGCTAATTCCGTCAAAAATGTTTTAATTTTGATTCCGACAGCTTTTCTGTGATATTTTTATCTGTATCTATGAAATTGCATACTTAAATTGCCAGATTTTAAACTAAAAAATTTTCTTTTTTAGGTGTTACAACTGTCAAAAATGTTTAAATTTTTTGATTCCGACAGCTTTGTACTATTCTTATCTGTATCTATGAAATTGCAGACAGATTTGCACAGATTGCCAGATTTTTGGGAAGTTTTAATAGTTTTTCTTTTTTTTTTTTTAGGTGGTTATAATTCCGTCAAAAATGTTTTAATTTTGATTCCGACAGCTTTTCTGGTGATATTTTTATCTGTATCTATGCAACTGTTTAGAGCGCTTAAATTGCCAGATTTTAAAAAATTTTACTTTTTCTTTTTTTTTAGGTGTTGCAATTCCGTCAAAAATGTTTTAATTTTGAGTCCGGACAGCTTTTCTGTGCTATTTTTATCTGTGGTCTATGAAATTGCATAATTTAAAACGTTTTCAGATTTTAAAAAGTTTTAATAGTTTTTCTTTTTTTTAGGTGTTACACTCGTCAAAAAGTTTTCAATTTTGATCTCGATAGATTTTCAGAGATATTTTATCTGCATTCATGAAATTCTATACAGAGATTTGCACAGATTTCGTTTGATTTTTAAAGTTTTGCGTTTTTCTTTTTTTAGAAGTGTAATCTTCCTTGTCACCTTTTAGTTTTCATTCCGACAGCTTTTCTAAAGTATTTTTTATCTGTATCTATGAAATTGCATAAAAATCTTAAATTGTCAGATTTTAAAATACTTTTTCAAAATTTTTTTTTTTTTAGGTGTTACAAATCCTGTCAAAAATGTTTTAGTTTTCTGTCCGATTAGCTTTTGTAAAGTTATTTTTTTATCTGTATCTATGAAATTGCATACATTTTAAATTGCTGATTTTAAATTTTTTCTTTTTCTTTTTTTTGTAGTTACAATCTGCCAAAAATGTTTTAATTTTGAGTCCGACAGCTTTTCAGTACTATTTTATCTGTATCTATGAAATTGCATACAGATTTGCGTACAGATTGCTGGGAACTTTAAAGTTTTAATAGTTTTTCTTTTTTTTTTAGGGTGTTGTAATTCCGTCAAAAATGTTTTAGTTTTGATCTGACAGCTTTTCTGTGCTATTTCTATCTGTATCTATGAAATTGCATACTTAAATTGCCAGATTTTAAAACTTTTTCTTTTTTTAGGTGTTCAATTCCGGCTGCAATGTTTTAATTTTGAGCTCAGATAGCTTTTTTGTACTATTCTTTATCTGTATCTATGAAATTGCATACAGATTTGCGTACAGATTGCTGGATTTTTAAAGTTTTCTTAGTTTTTTCTTTTTTTAGGTGTTACAATTCCGTCAAAAATGTTTTAGTTTTCATTCCGACAGCTTCTTTCAGCTATTTTTTATCTGTATCTATGAAATTGCATACTTAAATTGCCAGACTAAAACTTTTTTCTTTTTTTGAAAGTTCAATTCCGTCAAAAATGTTTTAGTTTCTCATTCCGATTAGCTTTCTGTGCTATTTTTTATCTGTATCTATGTACTGTATACTTAAAATTGCCAGATTTTAAAAAGTTTCAGCTTTTTCCTTCTTTTTAGGGTGTTACAATTCCGTCAAAAATGTTTTGTTGATCCTTGCCAGCTTTCTGTGCTATTTTATCTGTATCTATGAAATTGCATACTTAAATTGCCAGATTTTAAAAGTTTTAATAGTTTTTTTTTAGGTGTTACACTTCCGTCAAAAATGTTTAATTTTGATCTGACAGTTTTTCTGTACTATTTTATCTGTATCTATGAAATTGTTACAGATTTGGTATACAGGATTGCTTAGATTTTAAAGTTTTTATAGTTTTTCTTTTTTTTTTTAGGGTGTTACAATTCCGTCAAAAATGTTTTAGTTTTGATTCCGACAGCTTTTCTGTGCTATTTTTTATCTGTATCTATGAAATTGCTCGATTAAATTGCCAGATTTTAAAACTTTTCTTTTTTTTAGGTGTTACAATTCCGTCAAAAATGCTTTTTAATTTTGAGTCCGACAGCTTTTTCTGGACTATTCTTATCTGTATCGCTGAAATTGCATACTGATTTGCGTACAGACCTGCCGATTTTAAAGTTTTAATAGTTTCTTCTTTTTTAGGTGTTACAATTCCGTCAAAATGTTTTAGTTTTGATTCCGACAGCTTTTCTGTGCTATTTTTATCTGTATCTATGAATTGCATACTTAATTGCCAGATTTAAAACTTTTCTTTTTTAGGTATTTACAATTCCGTCAAAATGTTTTAATTTTGATTCCGACAGCTTTTCTGTTTACTATTCTTATCTGTATCTATGAAATTGCATACGATTTGCATACCTACATTGCCAGATTTACAAAAGTTTTAATAGTTTTTTTTTTTAGGTGTTACAATTCCGTCAAAAATGTTTTAATTTTTTGATTCCGACAGCTTTCTGTGCTATTTTTATCTGTATCTATGAAATTGCATACTTAAATTGCCAGATTTTAAAACTTTTCTTTTTTTAGGTGTTGAATTCCGTCAAAAATGTTTAATTTTGAGTCCGACAGCTTTCTGTGCTTATCTGTATCTATGAAATTGCATACAGATTTGCGTACAAATTGCCAGATTTTTAAAGTTTTAATAGTTTTCTTTTTTTAGGTGTTACAATTCCGTCAAAAATGTTTTAGTTTTGATTCCGACAGCTTTCTGTGCTATTTTTATCTGTATCTATATGAAATTGCATGCGCCGTTGCCAGATTTTAAAACTTTTTCTTTTGAGTGTTACAATTCCGTCAAAATGTTTTAATTTTGAGTCCGACAGCTTTTCTATTGCTATTCTTTATCTGTATCTGTAATTGCATACAGATTTGCATAGATTGCCAGATTTTAAGTTTTAATAGTTTCTTTTTTTTAGGTGTTACAATTCCGTCAAAATGTTTTAATTTTGATTCCGACAGCTTTTCTGTACTATCTGTCTATGAAATTTCATACTTAAATTGCCAGATTTTAAAAGTTTTAATAGTTTTCTTTATTTTTAGGTGTTACAATCCGTCAAAAGTTTTTAATTTTGATTCCGACAGCTTTTCTGGCTACTATTTTTATCTGTATCTAGAAGTTGCATACAGATTACATGTGCCAGATTTTTAAAGTTTTAATACTTTTCTTTTTTTTAGGTGTTACAATTCCGTCAAAATGTTTTAATTTTGAGTTCCGACAGCTTTTCTGTACTATTCTTATCTGTATCTATGAAATTGCATACAGATTTGCGTACAATTGCCAGATTTTTAAAGTTTTAATAGTTTTTCTTTTTAGGTGTTACAATTCAGGCAAAAATGTTTTAATTTTGATTCCGACAGCTTTTCTGTACTTTTTTATCTGTATCTATGGAAGTGCATACTTAAATTGCCAGATTTTAAAACTTTTCTTTTTTTAGGTGTTACAATTCCGTCAAAAATGTTTTAATTTTGATTCCGACAGCTTTTCTGTACTATTCTCTTATCTGTATGTCAAATTGCATACAGATTTGCGTCCAGATTGACAGATTTTCGAAGTTTTAATAGTTTTTCTTTTTAGGTGTTACAATTCCGTCAAAATGTTTAGTTTTGATTCCGACAGCTTTTCATGCTATTTTTATCTGTATCTATAAATTGTACTTAAATTGCCAGATTTAAAACTTTTCTTTTTTTTAGGTGTTACAATTCCGTCAAAATGTTTTAATTTTGAGTCTGACAGCTTTCTGGCATGTACTATTCTGTATCTGTATCATGAAGTGCATACAGATTTGCAGACAGATTGCCAGATTTTAAAGTTTTAATAGTTTTTCTTTTTTTTTAGGTGTTACAATTCAATCACAAAAATGTTTTGGTTTTGATTCGACAGCTTTTCTGTGCTATTTTTTATCTGTATCTATGAAAGTGCATGTAAATTGCCAGATTTTTAAAACTTTTTCTTTTTTTAGGTGTTACAATTCCGTCCAAAAATAACTGAATTTTGAGGTCCGACAGAAAGCTTTCTGTACTGTTCTTTATCTGTATCTATGAAATTGCATCCTGGTGCTACAGCTTGCCACATTTTAAAAGTTTTAATAGTTTTTCTTTTTTTTTAGGTTTTACAATTCCGGCAAAAATGTTTTTAATTTTATTCCGACAGCTTTTCTGCGCTATTTTTATCTGTATTCTATGAAATTGCATACCAGATTGCATTACATTGCCAGATTTTACTAAGTATTAATAGTTTTTCTTTTTTGGGTGTTGCAATTCCGTCAAAAATGTTTTTTAATTTTGGTTCCGACAACTTTTCTGTACTCTTCGCATCTGTATCTATGAAATTCATACAGGGTTGCTAGTAATTGCTAGATTTTAAGGTTTTAATGGTTTACTCTTTTTTAGGTGTTACAATTCCGTCAAAAATTTTTTAATTTTGATTCCGACAGCTTTTCTGTACTATTTTTATCTGTATCTATGAAATTGCATACTTAAATTGCCACATTTTAAAAAATACTTTTTCTTTTTTAGGTGTTACAATTCCGTCAAAAATGTTTTAATTTTGATTCCGACAGCTTTTCTGTACTATTCTTATCTGTATCTATGAAATTGCATACAGATTTGCATAAGATTGCCAGATTTTTAAAGTTTTAATAGTTTTTCTTTTTTTAGGTGTTACAATTCCGTCAAAAATGTTTTAATTTTGATTCCGACAGCTTTTCTGTACTATTTTTATCTGTATCTATGAAATTGCATACAGATTTGCATACAATTGCCAGATTTTAAAAGTTTTAATAGTTTTTCTTTTTTTTAGGTGTTACAATTCCGTCAAAAATGTTTTAATTTTGATTCCGACAGCTTTTCTGTACTATTTTTATCTGTATCTATGAAATTGCATACGATTTGCTACAGATTGCCAGATTTTAAAGTTTTAATAGTTTTTCTTTTTTTAGGTGTTACAATTCCGTCAAAAATGTTTTAATTTTGATTCCGACAGCTTTTCTGTACTATTCTTATCTGTATCTATGAAATTGCATACATTGCTAGATTGCCGGATTTTAAAAGTTTTAATAGTTTTTCTTTTTAGGTGTTACAATTCCGTCAAAATGTTTTAATTTTGATTCCGACAGCTTTTCTGTGCTATTTTTATCTGTATCTATGAAATTGCATACTTAGATTGCCAGATTTTTAAACTTTTTTCTTTTTTTAGGTGTTACAATTCCGTCAAAATGTTTTAATTTTGATTCCGACAGCTTTTCTGTACTATTCTTATCTGTATCTATGAAATTGCATACAGATTTGTACAGATTGCCAGATTTTTAAAAGTTTTAATAGTTTTTCTTTTTTTAGGTGTTACAATTCCGTCAAAAATGTTTTAATTTTGATTCCGACAGCTTTTCTGTACTATTTTTATCTGTATCTATGAAATTGCATACTTAAATTGCCAGATTTTAAAAGTTTTAATATTTTTTTTTTTTAGGTGTTACAATTCCGTCAAAAATGTTTTAATTTTGATTCCGACAGCTTTTCTGTACTATTTTTATCTGTATCTATGAAATTGCATACAGATTTGCATACAGATTGCCAGATTTTTAAAGTTTTAATAGTTTTTCTTTTTTAGGTGTTACAATTCCGTCAAAAATGTTTTAATTTTGATTCCGACAGCTTTTCTGTACTATTCTTATCTGTATCTATGAAATTGCATACGATTTAAATTGCCAGATTTTAAAAGTTTTAATAGTTTTTCTTTTTAGGTGTTACAATTCCGTCAAAAATGTTTTAATTTTGATTCCGACAGCTTTTTCTGTGCTATTTTTATCTGTATCTATGAAATTGCATACATTTACAAATTGCCAGATTTTAAAGTTTTAATAGTTTTTCTTTTTTTAGGTGTTACAATTCCGTCAAAAATGTTTTAATTTTGATTCCGACAGCTTTTCTGTACTATTCTTATCTGTATCTATGAAATTGCATACAGATTTGCATACAGATTGCCAGATTTTTAAAGTTTTAATAGTTTTTTTTTTTTTAGGTGTTACAATTCCGTCAAAAATGTTTTAATTTTGATTCCGACAGCTTTTCTGTACTATTTTTATCTGTATCTATGAAATTGCATACTTAAATTGCCAGATTTTAAAAGTTTTAATAGTTTTTTTTTTTTTAGGTGTTACAATTCCGTCAAAAATGTTTTAATTTTGATTCCGACAGCTTTTCTGTACTATTTTTATCTGTATCTATGAAATTGCATACTTAAATTGCCAGATTTTAAAAGTTTTAATAGTTTTTCTTTTTTAGGTGTTACAATTCCGTCAAAAATGTTTTAATTTTGATTCCGACAGCTTTTCTGTACTATTTTTATCTGTATCTATGAAATTGCATACATTTAAATTGCCAGATTTTAAAAGTTTTAATAGTTTTTCTTTTTTTAGGTGTTACAATTCCGTCAAAATGTTTTAATTTTGATTCCGACAGCTTTTCTGTACTATTTTTATCTGTATCTATGAAATTGCATACAGATTTTACAGATTGCCAGATTTTTAAAGTTTTAATAGTTTTTCTTTTTTTTTTTTTTTTTTAGGTGTTACAATTCCGTCAAAAATGTTTTAATTTTGATTCCGACAGCTTTTCTGTACTATTTTTATCTGTATCTATGAAATTGCATACTTTCAAATTGCCAGATTTTAAAAGTTTTAATAGTTTTTCTTTTTTTTAGGTGTTACAATTCCGTCAAAAATGTTTTAATTTTGATTCCGACAGCTTTTCTGTACTATTTTTATCTGTATCTATGAAATTGCATACTTAAATTGCCAGATTTTTAAAGTTTTAATAGTTTTTTCTTTTTTAGGTGTTACAATTCCGTCAAAAATGTTTTAATTTTGATTCCGACAGCTTTTCTGTGCTATTTTTTTATCTGTATCTATGAAATTGCATACTTAAATTGCCAGATTTTAAAAGTTTTAATATTTTTTCTTTTTTTAGGTGTTACAATTCCGTCAAAAATGTTTTAATTTTGATTCCGACAGCTTTTCTGTACTATTCTTATCTGTATCTATGAAATTGCATACATTTGTACAGATTGCCAGATTTTTAAAGTTTTAATAGTTTTTCTTTTTTTTAGGTGTTACAATTCCGTCAAAAATGTTTTAATTTTGATTCCGACAGCTTTTCTGTGCTATTTTTATCTGTATCTATGAAATTGCATACATTTTAAATTGCCAGATTTTAAAGTTTTAATAGTTTTTTTTTTTTTAGGTGTTACAATTCCGTCAAAAATGTTTTAATTTTGATTCCGACAGCTTTTCTGTGCTATTTTTATCTGTATCTATGAAATTGCATACTTAAATTGCCAGATTTTAAAAGTTTTAATAGTTTTTTTTTTTAGGTGTTACAATTCCGTCAAAAATGTTTTAATTTTGATTCCGACAGCTTTTCTGTACTATTCTTATCTGTATCTATGAAATTGCATACAGATTTGCATACAGATTGCCAGATTTTTAAAGTTTTAATAGTTTTTCTTTTTTTAGGTGTTACAATTCCGTCAAAAATGTTTTAATTTTGATTCCGACAGCTTTTCTGTGCTATTTTTTATCTGTATCTATGAAATTGCATACTTAAATTGCCAGATTTTTAAAGTTTTAATAGTTTTTCTTTTTTTAAGTGTTACAATTCCGTCAAAAATGTTTTAATTTTGATTCCGACAGCTTTTCTGTACTATTCTTATCTGTATCTATGAAATTGCATACAGATTTGCAGATTGCCAGATTTTAAAAGTTTTAATAGTTTTTCCTTTTTTTAGGTGTTACAATTCCGTCAAAAATGTTTTAATTTTGATTCCGACAGCTTTTCTGTGCTATTTTTATCTGTATCTATGAAATTGCATACTTAAATTGCCAGATTTTAAAAGTTTTAATAGTTTTTCTTTTTTTAGGTGTTACAATTCCGTCAAAAATGTTTTAATTTTGATTCCGACAGCTTTTCTGTACTATTCTTATCTGTATCTATGAAATTGCATACAGATTTGCATACAGATTGCCAGATTTTTAAAGTTTTAATAGTTTTTTTTTTTTTAGGTGTTACAATTCCGTCAAAAATGTTTTAATTTTGATTCCGACAGCTTTTCTGTGCTATTTTTATCTGTATCTATGAAATTGCATACTTAAATTGCCAGATTTTTAAAGTTTTAATAGTTTTTTTTTTTTAGGTGTTACAATTCCGTCAAAAATGTTTTAATTTTGATTCCGACAGCTTTTCTGTACTATTCTTATCTGTATCTATGAAATTGCATACAGATTTTACAGATTGCCAGATTTTTAAAAGTTTTAATAGTTTTTCTTTTTTTAGGTGTTACAATTCCGTCAAAAATGTTTTAATTTTGATTCCGACAGCTTTTCTGTGCTATTTTTTATCTGTATCTATGAAATTGCATACTTAAATTGCCAGATTTTAAAAGTTTTTTTTTTTTTTTTTAGGTGTTACAATTCCGTCAAAAATGTTTTAATTTTGATTCCGACAGCTTTTCTGTACTATTCTTATCTGTATCTATGAAATTGCATACAGATTTGCTCAGATTGCCAGATTTTTAAAGTTTTAATAGTTTTTCTTTTTTTAGGTGTTACAATTCCGTCAAAAATGTTTTAATTTTGATTCCGACAGCTTTTCTGTGCTATTTTTATCTGTATCTATGAAATTGCATACTTAAATTGCCAGATTTTAAAAGTTTTAATAGTTTTTTTTTTAGGTGTTACAATTCCGTCAAAAATGTTTTAATTTTGATTCCGACAGCTTTTCTGTACTATTCTTATCTGTATCTATGAAATTGCATACAGATTTGCATACAGATTGCCAGATTTTTAAAGTTTTAATAGTTTTTCTTTTTTTAGGTGTTACAATTCCGTCAAAAATGTTTTAGTTTTGATTCCGACAGCTTTTCTGTGCTATTTTTTATCTGTATCTATGAAATTGCATACTTAAATTGCCAGATTTTAAAACTTTTTTTTTTCTTTTTTTTAGGTGTTACAATTCCGTCAAAAATGTTTTAATTTTGATTCCGACAGCTTTTCTGTACTATTCTTATCTGTATCTATGAAATTGCATACAGATTTGCATACAGATTGCCAGATTTTAAAAGTTTTAATAGTTTTTCTTTTTTTAGGTGTTACAATTCCGTCAAAAATGTTTTAATTTTGATTCCGACAGCTTTTCTGTGCTATTTTTATCTGTATCTATGAAATTGCATACTTAAATTGCCAGATTTTATTTTAAAGTTTTAATAGTTTTTCTTTTTTTTAGGTGTTACAATTCCGTCAAAAATGTTTTAATTTTGATTCCGACAGCTTTTCTGTACTATTCTTATCTGTATCTATGAAATTGCATACAGATTTGTAAAATTGCCAGATTTTTAAAGTTTTAATAGTTTTTCTTTTTTTAGGTGTTACAATTCCGTCAAAAATGTTTTAATTTTGATTCCGACAGCTTTTCTGTACTATTCTTATCTGTATCTATGAAATTGCATACTTAAATTGCCAGATTTTAAAAGTTTTAATAGTTTTTCTTTTTTAGGTGTTACAATTCCGTCAAAAATGTTTTAATTTTGATTCCGACAGCTTTTCTGTACTATTTTTATCTGTATCTATGAAATTGCATACTTAAATTGCCAGATTTTAAAAGTTTTAATAGTTTTTCTTTTTTTTAGGTGTTACAATTCCGTCAAAAATGTTTTAATTTTGATTCCGACAGCTTTTCTGTACTATTCTTATCTGTATCTATGAAATTGCATACTTTACAGATTGCCAGATTTTAAAAGTTTTAATAGTTTTTTTTTTTTAGGTGTTACAATTCCGTCAAAAATGTTTTAATTTTGATTCCGACAGCTTTTCTGTACTATTTTTATCTGTATCTATGAAATTGCATACAGATTTGTACAGATTGCCAGATTTTTAAAGTTTTAATAGTTTTTCTTTTTTTTTAGGTGTTACAATTCCGTCAAAAATGTTTTAATTTTGATTCCGACAGCTTTTCTGTACTATTTTTTATCTGTATCTATGAAATTGCATACTTAAATTGCCAGATTTTAAAAGTTTTATAGTTTTTTTTTTTTAGGTGTTACAATTCCGTCAAAAATGTTTTAATTTTGATTCCGACAGCTTTTCTGTACTATTCTTATCTGTATCTATGAAATTGCATACAGACTTGCTCAAATTGCCAGATTTTTAAAGTTTTAATAGTTTTTCTTTTTTTTAGGTGTTACAATTCCGTCAAAAATGTTTTAATTTTGATTCCGACAGCTTTTCTGTGCTATTTTTATCTGTATCTATGAAATTGCATACTTAAATTGCCAGATTTTAAAAGTTTTAATTTTTTTTTTTTTAGGTGTTACAATTCCGTCAAAAATGTTTTAATTTTGATTCCGACAGCTTTTCTGTACTATTCTTATCTGTATCTATGAAATTGCATACAGATTTTTACAGATTGCCAGATTTTTAAAGTTTTAATAGTTTTTCTTTTTTTAGGTGTTACAATTCCGTCAAAAATGTTTTAATTTTGATTCCGACAGCTTTTCTGTGCTATTTTTATCTGTATCTATGAAATTGCATACTTAAATTGCCAGATTTTAAAAGTTTTAATAGTTTTTCTTTTTTTTAGGTGTTACAATTCCGTCAAAAATGTTTTAATTTTGATTCCGACAGCTTTTCTGTACTATTTTTATCTGTATCTATGAAATTGCATACTTAAATTGCCAGATTTTAAAAGTTTTAATAGTTTTTCTTTTTTTAGGTGTTACAATTCCGTCAAAAATGTTTTAATTTTGATTCCGACAGCTTTTCTGTACTATTTTTATCTGTATCTATGAAATTGCATACATTTGCATACAGATTGCCAGATTTTAAAAGTTTTAATAGTTTTTCTTTTTTTAGGTGTTACAATTCCGTCAAAAATGTTTTAATTTTGATTCCGACAGCTTTTCTGTGCTATTTTTATCTGTATCTATGAAATTGCATACGATTTGCATACAAATTGCCAGATTTTAAAAGTTTTAATAGTTTTTCTTTTTTTAGGTGTTACAATTCCGTCAAAAATGTTTTAATTTTGATTCCGACAGCTTTTCTGTACTATTCTTATCTGTATCTATGAAATTGCATACAGATTTGCATACAGATTGCCAGATTTTTAAAGTTTTAATAGTTTTTCTTTTTTTTAGGTGTTACAATTCCGTCAAAAATGTTTTAGTTTTGATTCCGACAGCTTTTCTGTGCTATTTTTTATCTGTATCTATGAAATTGCATACTTAAATTGCCAGATTTTAAAATTTTTGGAACGAAGTTCCTTATGGCGCGGTATGAGTTTGGCGGAGGAGGGCTAGCCGAGAAAAACCGTAACGTAACGTTAAACGGCTCTCCGGCTCTCTGTCTTCTTCTTGTTGGTGTTCTGGCAGGGAGGAGCCAAGTGCCCGGCTAGCTCAGTCGGTAGAGCATGAGACTCTTAATCTCAGGGTCGTGGGTTCGAGCCCCACGTTGGACGAAGAAAATTTTTTGTAATATTTTTTCTATTCTTTATTCTTGAATTTACTTAGTAGCAAAGAGTATTAAGTTATATAGAGAGGACATCTCATACAAAAAAATGTGTTCTATGGCGGGTTCCAGCGGTAGAACCCGCATTTTACTCGTGGAACCCGCAGTGCTCGATTCTACTATGAATCTGGCCGCCCAGTCGCCAACTTGCCGTTTGGCCTAGTGCTTAGGGTATCGGACTACCAATCCAAGGTTCATGGGTTCGAATCCCAGTAAAATATAAAGTTTTTTGTTTTATTTTTTCTAATACTTAGTTTTTTAAACAGTTTATTTTCTATATTTTTACTTCTAATAAATTAAATTAAGAAAAATATGTTCACATCATAAGAAACAGAAACATAAAAATGTTAAAGGGATAACTTCTTTTAATTGTTAATTATTTTTTTAATAGTTATAAAGTTTTTTTTTGTAATTTTCAATGGTGTTTTTTTTTTTTTTTAAATATTACAAATTAGCTGTATGATAAACTTTTCGGTTTATTTTTTTATTACTGTGTTAGATTATGTTTTAAATTAAAAAAACGTATAAAAAAGCTTTTTTATTTATTTTATAAATAAGATATTAATGCGGTTAAAAAGTTTGGTTTTATAAACCAGTCACTCGTTCTATTTTTATTCATTACGGTTTTTAAGTTTTAAGACCATTTAACTAAAATAATGATTAAAAAAAATAAATTAAAAATGTTCAACACATAATAAAAGAAAAAAAAAAAATATTAAAATAGTTTTCGAGAGGGATCGATCCCTTGTTCACATTGACGATGACCAACGATTTATCCACCACGACCACAGGCTGTATCATGTCGGGTTCAGCAAAACCTATACGAGTTTCGAAGTATTTCGGCTCTCGATTTGATTTTGATTCAAATATGAAATTTCGTACAAAAAATGCGCTGTCGAGTTCGTGCACACATACAATCAAAACGGACTTACACTTATGCATTGTGTACCCTATAAGCGAAATCTAAAAATAGAACAAGTAATTCCGTCTCCCTCTTTCCCCTTTTCCCCTTGCCGACAAGCGTAGCGCTGTCAAAGCATTGAAGACGCCCTCTCTATATAACTTTATACTCTTTGTTAGTAGATTAAAATAATCATTTTTCGCCTTCATTTACTCCTGTCTCTCCTTCATTGACCTCCATCTCGTCATGCCTGCTAAACAGTACACATGCCAAAGGAACTTCGTTCCTCACGCGTGTCCCTAGACACACACTTTTTTTTCCTTTTTTTTTAGGTGTTACAATTCCGTCAAAAATGTTTTAATTTTGATTCCGACAGCTTTTCTGTGCTATTTTTTATCTGTATCTATGAAATTGCATACTTAAATTGCCAGATTTTAAAAGTTTTATAGTTTTTCTTTTTTTAGGTGTTACAATTCCGTCAAAAATGTTTTAATTTTGATTCCGACAGCTTTTCTGTACTATTTTTATCTGTATCTATGAAATTGCATACTTTTAAATTGCCAGATTTTAAAGTTTTAATAGTTTTTTTTTTTTTAGGTGTTACAATTCCGTCAAAAATGTTTTTAATTTTGATTCCGACAGCTTTTCTGTACTATTTTTATCTGTATCTATGAAATTGCATACTTAATTTGATCCAGATTTTAAAAGTTTTAATAGTTTTTCTTTTTTTTTAGGTGTTACAATTCCGTCAAAAATGTTTTAATTTTGATTCCGACAGCTTTTTCTGTACTATTCTTATCTGTATCTATGAAATTGCATACAGATTTGCTAAGATTGCCAGATTTTAAAGTTTTAATAGTTTTTTTTTTTTTTAGGTGTTACAATTCCGTCAAAAATGTTTTAATTTTGATTCCGACAGCTTTTCTGTGCTATTTTTTATCTGTATCTATGAAATTGCATACTTAAATTGCCAGATTTTAAAAGTTTTAATTTTTCTTTTTTTAGGTGTTACAATTCCGTCAAAAATGTTTTAATTTTGATTCCGACAGCTTTTCTGTACTATTCTTATCTGTATCTATGAAATTGCATATAAATACAGATTGCCAGATTTTAAAAGTTTTAATTTTTTCTTTTTTAGGTGTTACAATTCCGTCAAAAATGTTTTAATTTTGATTCCGACAGCTTTTCTGTGCATATTCTTATCTGTATCTATGAAATTGCATACAGACTTGCCAGATTGCCAGATTTTTAAAGTTTTAATAGTTTTTTCTTTTTTAGGTGTTACAATTCCGTCAAAAATGTTTTAATTTTGATTCCGACAGCTTTTCTGTACTATTCTTATCTGTATCTATGAAATTGCATACTGATACAGATTGCCAGATTTTAAAAGTTTTAATAGTTTTTTCTTTTTTTAGGTGTTACAATTCCGTCAAAAATGTTTTAATTTTGATTCCGACAGCTTTTCTGTGCTATTTTTATCTGTATCTATGAAATTGCATACTTATAAATTGCCAGATTTTAAAAGTTTTAATAGTTTTTCTTTTTTTAGGTGTTACAATTCCGTCAAAAATGTTTTAATTTTGATTCCGACAGCTTTTCTGTACTATTTTATCTGTATCTATGAAATTGCATACTAGATTTGCACAGATTGCCAGATTTTAAAAGTTTTAATAGTTTTTTTTGAGGTGTTACAATTCCGTCAAAAATGTTTTAATTTTGATTCCGACAGCTTTTCTGTACTATTTCTTATCTGTATCTATGAAATTGCATATTTAAATTGCCAGATTTTAAAAGTTTTAATAGTTTTTCTTTTTTTAGGTGTTACAATTCCGTCAAAAATGTTTTAATTTTGATTCCGACAGCTTTTCTGTGCTATTTTTATCTGTATCTATGAAATTGCATACTTAAATTGCCAGATTTTTAAAGTTTTAATAGTTTTTTTTTTTTAGGTGTTACAATTCCGTCAAAAATGTTTTAATTTTGATTCCGACAGCTTTTCTGTACTATTCTTATCTGTATCTATGAAATTGCATACAGATTTCAATTTACAGATTGCCAGATTTTTAAAGTTTTAATAGTTTTTCTTTTTTTTAGGTGTTACAATTCCGTCAAAAATGTTTTAATTTTGATTCCGACAGCTTTTCTGTGCTATTTTTTATCTGTATCTATGAAATTGCATACTTAAATTGCCAGATTTTAAAAGTTTTAATAGTTTTTTTTTTTTAGGTGTTACAATTCCGTCAAAAATGTTTTAATTTTGATTCCGACAGCTTTTCTGTACTATTCTTATCTGTATCTATGAAATTGCATACATTTGCTAAGATTGCCAGATTTTTAAAGTTTTAATAGTTTTTTTTTTTTTTAGGTGTTACAATTCCGTCAAAAATGTTTTAATTTTGATTCCGACAGCTTTTCTGTGCTATTTTTATCTGTATCTATGAAATTGCATACTTAAATTGCCAGATTTTAAAAGTTTTTTTCTTTTTTTAGGTGTTACAATTCCGTCAAAAATGTTTTAATTTTGATTCCGACAGCTTTTCTGTGCTATTCTTATCTGTATCTATGAAATTGCATACAGATTTGAATACAGATTGCCAGATTTTTAAAGTTTTAATAGTTTTTCTTTTTTAGGTGTTACAATTCCGTCAAAAATGTTTTAATTTTGATTCCGACAGCTTTTCTGTACTATTCTTATCTGTATCTATGAAATTGCATACTTTAAGATTGCCAGATTTTTAAAGTTTTAATAGTTTTTCTTTTTTTAGGTGTTACAATTCCGTCAAAAATGTTTTAATTTTGATTCCGACAGCTTTTCTGTACTATTTTTATCTGTATCTATGAAATTGCATACTTTGAAAATTGCCAGATTTTAAAAGTTTTAATAGTTTTTCTTTTTTTTAGGTGTTACAATTCCGTCAAAAATGTTTTAATTTTGATTCCGACAGCTTTTCTGTACTATTTTTATCTGTATCTATGAAATTGCATACTTAAATTGCCAGATTTTAAAAGTTTTTAAAGTTTTAATTTTTTCTTTTTTTAGGTGTTACAATTCCGTCAAAAATGTTTTAATTTTGATTCCGACAGCTTTTCTGTACTATTCTTATCTGTATCTATGAAATTGCATACTTAAATTGCCAGATTTTTAAAAGTTTTAATAGTTTTTCTTTTTTTTAGGTGTTACAATTCCGTCAAAAATGTTTTAATTTTGATTCCGACAGCTTTTCTGTGCTATTTTTATCTGTATCTATGAAATTGCATACTTTAAAATTGCCAGATTTTAAAAGTTTTAATAGTTTTTCTTTTTTTAGGTGTTACAATTCCGTCAAAAATGTTTTAATTTTGATTCCGACAGCTTTTCTGTACTATTCTTATCTGTATCTATGAAATTGCATACAGATTTGCACTTAAATTGCCAGATTTTTAAAGTTTTAATAGTTTTTCTTTTTTTTAGGTGTTACAATTCCGTCAAAAATGTTTTAATTTTGATTCCGACAGCTTTTCTGTGCTATTTTTATCTGTATCTATGAAATTGCATACTTAAATTGCCAGATTTTAAAAGTTTTAATAGTTTTTCTTTTTTTAGGTGTTACAATTCCGTCAAAAATGTTTTAATTTTGATTCCGACAGCTTTTCTGTGCTATTTTTATCTGTATCTATGAAATTGCATACAGATTTAGATTGCCAGATTTTTAAAGTTTTAATAGTTTTTTTTTTTTTAGGTGTTACAATTCCGTCAAAAATGTTTTAATTTTGATTCCGACAGCTTTTCTGTGCTATTTTTATCTGTATCTATGAAATTGCATACTTAAATTGCCAGATTTTAAAGTTTAATAGTTTTTCTTTTTTTTAGGTGTTACAATTCCGTCAAAAATGTTTTAATTTTGATTCCGACAGCTTTTCTGTACTATTCTTATCTGTATCTATGAAATTGCATACATTTCATAGATTGCCAGATTTTTAAAGTTTTAATAGTTTTTTTTTTTTTTAGGTGTTACAATTCCGTCAAAAATGTTTTAATTTTGATTCCGACAGCTTTTCTGTGCTATTTTTTATCTGTATCTATGAAATTGCATACTTAAATTGCCAGATTTTAAAAGTTTTACTTTTTTTTTTTTTTTAGGTGTTACAATTCCGTCAAAAATGTTTTAATTTTGATTCCGACAGCTTTTCTGTACTATTCTTATCTGTATCTATGAAATTGCATACAGATTTGCATACAGATTGCCAGATTTTAAAGTTTTAATAGTTTTTCTTTTTTTAGGTGTTACAATTCCGTCAAAAATGTTTTAATTTTGATTCCGACAGCTTTTCTGTACTATTTTTATCTGTATCTATGAAATTGCATACTTAAATTGCCAGATTTTAAAAGTTTAATATTTTTCTTTTTTTTAGGTGTTACAATTCCGTCAAAAATGTTTTAATTTTGATTCCGACAGCTTTTCTGTGCTATTCTTATCTGTATCTATGAAATTGCATACTTTAAATTGCCAGATTTTAAAAGTTTTAATAGTTTTTTTTTTTTTAGGTGTTACAACTCCGTCAAAAATGTTTTAATTTTGATTCCGACAGCTTTTCTGTGCTATTTTTTATCTGTATCTATGAAATTGCATACTTAAATTGCCAGATTTTAGAAGTTTTAATAGTTCTTTTTTTTTTAGGTGTTACAATTCCGTCAAAAATGTTTTAATTTTGATTCCGACAGCTTTTCTGTACTATTCTTATCTGTATCTATGAAATTGCATACAGATTTAAGATTGCCAGATTTTTAAAGTTTTAATAGTTTTTCTTTTTTTTTAGGTGTTACAATTCCGTCAAAAATGTTTTAATTTTGATTCCGACAGCTTTTCTGTGCTATTTTTATCTGTATCTATGAAATTGCATACTTAAATTGCCAGATTTTAAAAGTTTTAATAGTTTTTTTTTTTTAGGTGTTACAATTCCGTCAAAAATGTTTTAATTTTGATTCCGACAGCTTTTCTGTACTATTTTTATCTGTATCTATGAAATTGCATACATTGCTACAGATTGCCAGATTTTTAAAGTTTTAATAGTTTGTTCGTTTTTTTAGGTGTTACAATTCCGTCAAAAATGTTTTAATTTTGATTCCGACAGCTTTTCTGTACTATTTTTATCTGTATCTATGAAATTGCATACTTAAATTGCCAGATTTTAAAAGTTTTAATAGTTTCTTCTTTTTTTTAGGTGTTACAATTCCGTCAAAATGTTTTAATTTTGATTCCGACAGCTTTTCTGTACTATTTTTTATCTGTATCTATGAAATTGCATACTTAAATTGCCAGATTTTAAAAGTTTTAATAGTTTTTTTTTTTTTTTAGGTGTTACAATTCCGTCAAAAATGTTTTAATTTTGATTCCGACAGCTTTTTCTGTACTATTTTTATCTGTATCTATGAAATTGCATACTTAAATTGCCAGATTTTAAAGTTTTAATAGTTTTTCTTTTTTTAGGTGTTACAATTCCGTCAAAAATGTTTTAATTTTGATTCCGACAGCTTTTCTGTACTATTCTTATCTGTATCTATGAAATTGCATACAGATTTCATACAGATTGCCAGATTTTTAAAGTTTTAATAGTTTTTCTTTTTTTTAGGTGTTACAATTCCGTCAAAAATGTTTTAATTTTGATTCCGACAGCTTTTCTGTACTATTCTTATCTGTATCTATGAAATTGCATACTTAAATTGCCAGATTTTAAAAGTTTTTGTTTTTTTTTTTTTTTTAGGTGTTACAATTCCGTCAAAAATGTTTTAATTTTGATTCCGACAGCTTTCTGTGCTATTTTTATCTGTATCTATGAAATTGCATACTTAAATTGCCAGATTTTAAAAGTTTTAATAGTTTTTTTTTTTTAGGTGTTACAATTCCGTCAAAAATGTTTTAATTTTGATTCCGACAGCTTTTCTGTACTATTTTTATCTGTATCTATGAAATTGCATACAGATTTGCGTACAGATTGCCAGATTTTTTAAAGTTTTAATAGTTTTTCTTTTTTTTTAGGTGTTACAATTCCGTCAAAATGTTTTAATTTTGATTCCGACAGCTTTTCTGTGCTATTTTTTATCTGTATCTATGAAATTGCATACTTAAATTGCCAGATTTTAAAAGTTAATAGTTTTTCTTTTTTTTAGGTGTTACAATTCCGTCAAAAATGTTTTAATTTTGATTCCGACAGCTTTTTCTGTACTATTTTTATCTGTATCTATGAAATTGCATACTTAAATTGCCAGATTTTAAAAGTTTTAATAGTTTTTTTTTTTAGGTGTTACAATTCCGTCAAAAATGTTTTAATTTTTGATTCTGACTTTTTTATTTTTTTTTATAGATTTTAAATTTTAATAGTTTTCTTTTTAGGTGTTTCCGTCAAAATGTTTTGATTTTGATTTTCTGTGCTATTTTTATCTGTATCTATGAAATTGCATACTTGAATTGCCAGTTGGTTTTGAAGTTTTAATAGTTTTTCTTTTTTAGGTGTTACAATTCCGTCAAAAATGTTTTAATTTTGATTCCGACAGCTTTTCTGTGCTATTTCTTATCTGTATCTATGAAATTGCATACAGATTTGTACAGATTGCCAGATTTTTAAAGTTTTAATAGTTTTCTTTTTTTTAGGTGTTACAATTCCGTCAAAAATGTTTTAATTTTGATTCCGACAGCTTTTCTGTACTATTTTTATCTGTATCTATGAAATTGCATACTTAAATTGCCAGATTTTAAATTTTATAGTTTTTCTTTTTTTTAGGTGTTACAATTCCGTCAAAAATGTTTTAATTTTGATTCCGACAGCTTTTCTGTACTATTTTTATCTGTATCTATGAAATTGCATACACAAATGATTGCCAGATTTTTAAAGTTTTAATAGTTTTTCCTTTTTTAGGTGTTACAATTCCGTCAAAAATGTTTTAATTTTGATTCCGACAGCTTTTCTGTACTATTCTTATCTGTATCTATGAAATTGCATACAGATTGCATACAGATTGCCAGATTTTTAAAGTTTTAATAGTTTTTTTTTTTTTAGGTGTTACAATTCCGTCAAAAATGTTTTAATTTTGATTCCGACAGCTTTTCTGTGCTATTTTTATCTGTATCTATGAAATTGCATACTTAAATTGCCAGATTTTAAAAGTTTTAATAGTTTTTCTTTTTTTTAGGTGTTACAATTCCGTCAAAAATGTTTTAATTTTGATTCCGACAGCTTTTCTGTATTATTCTTATCTGTATCTATGAAATTGCATACAGATTTGCATTAAATTGCCAGATTTTTAAAGTTTTAATAGTTTTTCTTTTTTTAGGTGTTACAATTCCGTCAAAAATGTTTTAATTTTGATTCCGACAGCTTTTCTGTACTATTCTTATCTGTATCTATGAAATTGCATACTTAAATTGCCAGATTTTAAAAGTTTTAATAGTTTTTCTTTTTTTTTAGGTGTTACAATCCGTCAAAAATGTTTTTAATTTTGATTCCGACAGCTTTTCTGTGACTATTTTTATCTGTATCTATGAAATTGCATACTTGCCAGATTGCCAGATTTTAAAATTTTTTCTTTTTTTAGGTGTTACAATTCCGTCAAAAATGTTTTAATTTTGATTCCGACAGCTTTTCTGTACTATTCTTATCTGTATCTATGAAATTGCATACAATTTCTACAAATTGCCAGATTTTAAAAGTTTTAATAGTTTTTTTTTTTTTAGGTGTTACAATTCCGTCAAAAATGTTTTAATTTTGATTCCGACAGCTTTTCTGTGCTATTTTTTATCTGTATCTATGAAATTGCATACAGATTTGCTAAATTGCCAGATTTTTAAAAGTTTTAATAGTTTTTCTTTTTTAGGATGTTACAATTCCATCCAAAATGTTTTAATTTTGATTCCGACAGCTTTTCTGTACTATTCTTATCTGTATCTATGAAATTGCATACAGATTTGCATACAGATTGCCAGATTTTTAAAGTTTTAATCTTTTTTTTTAGGTGTTACAATTCCGTCAAAATGTTTTAATTTTGATTCCGACAGCTTTTTCTGTGCTATTTTTATCTGTATCTATGAAATTGCATACTTAAATTGCCAGATTTTAAAGTTTTAATAGTTTTTCTTTTTTTAGGTGTTACAATTCCGTCAAAAATGTTTTAATTTTGATTCCGACAGCTTTTCTGTACTATTCTTATCTGTATCTATGAAATTGCATACTTAAATTGCCAGATTTTTAAAGTTTTAATAGTTTTTCTTTTTTTTAGGTGTTACAATTCCGTCAAAAATGTTTTAATTTTGATTCCGACAGCTTTTCTGTACTATTTTTATCTGTATCTATGAAATTGCATACTTAAATTGCCAGATTTTAAAAGTTTTAATAGTTTTTTTTTTTTTTTAGGTGTTACAATTCCGTCAAAAATGTTTTAATTTTGATTCCGACAGCTTTTCTGTGCTATTTTTATCTGTATCTATGAAATTGCATACTTAAATTGCCAGATTTTAAAAGTTTTAATAGTTTTTTTTTTTTTAGGGTGTTGACAATTCCGTCAAAAATGTTTTAATTTTGATTCCGACAGCTTTTCTGTACTATTCTTATCTGTATCTATGAAATTGCATACAGATTTGCATACAGATTGCCAGATTTTTAAAGTTTTAATAGTTTTTCTTTTTTTTAGGTGTTACAATTCCGTCAAAAATGTTTTAATTTTGATTCCGACAGCTTTCTGTGCTATTCTTATCTGTATCTATGAAATTGCATACTTAAATTGCCAGATTTTAAAAGTTTTAATAGTTTTTCTTTTTTTAGGTGTTACAATTCCGTCAAAAATGTTTTTAATTTTGATTCCGACAGCTTTTCTGTAGCTATTCTTATCTGTATCTATGAAATTGCATACAGTTTGCTTACAATTGCCAGATTTTTAAAGTTTTAATAGTTTTTTTTTTTTTTTAGGTGTTACAATTCCGTCAAAATGTTTTAATTTTGATTCCGACAGCTTTTCTGTACTATTTTTATCTGTATCTATGAAATTGCATACGATTTGTAAATTGCCAGATTTTTAAAGTTTTATAGTTTTTTTTTTTTTAGGTGTTACAATTCCGTCAAAAATGTTTTAATTTTGATTCCGACAGCTTTTCTGTACTATTCTTATCTGTATCTATGAAATTGCATACAGATTTGCATACAGATTGCCAGATTTTTTAAAGTTTTAATAGTTTTTCTTTTTTTAGGTGTTACCAATTCCGTCAAAAATGTTTTAATTTTGATTCCGACAGCTTTTCTGTGCTATTTTTATCTGTATCTATGAAATTGCATACTTAAATTGCCAGATTTTAAAACTTTTTCTTTTTTTTAGGTGTTACAATTCCGTCAAAAATGTTTTAATTTTGATTCCTTGACAGCTTTTCTGTACTATTCTTATCTGTATCTATGAAATTGCATACAGATTTGCTACAGATTGCCAGATTTTAAAGTTTTAATAGTTTTTCTTTTTTTTTAGGGTGTTACAATTCCGTCAAAAAGTTTTTTTAATTTTGATTCCGACAGCTTTTCTGTGCTATTTTTATCTGTATCTATGAAATTGCATACTTAAATTGCCAGATTTTAAAGTTTTAATAGTTTTTCTTTTTTTAGGTGTTACAATTCCGTCAAAAATGTTTTAATTTTGATTCCGACAGCTTTTCTGTACTATTCTTATCTGTATCTATGAAATTGCATACTAGATTTACGTCAGATTGCCAGATTTTTAAAGTTTTAATAGTTTTTTTTTTTTTTAGGTGTTACAATTCCGTCAAAAATGTTTTTAATTTTGATTCCGACAGCTTTTCTGTACTATTTTTATCTGTATCTATGAAATTGCATACTTAAATTGCCAGATTTTAAAAGTTTTAATAGTTTTTCTTTTTTTTAGGTGTTACAATTCCGTCAAAAATGTTTTAATTTTGATTCCGACAGCTTTTCTGTGACTATTCTTATCTGTATCTATGAAATTGCATACAGATTTGCACAAATTGCCAGATTTTTAAAGTTTTAATAGTTTTTCTTTTTTTTAGGTGTTACAATTCCGTCAAAAATGTTTTAATTTTGATTCCGACAGCTTTTCTGTACTATTTTTATCTGTATCTATGAAATTGCATACTTAAATTGCCAGATTTTAAAGTTTTAATAGTTTTTTCTTTTTTTTAGGTGTTACAATTCCGTCAAAAATGTTTTAATTTTGATTCCGACAGCTTTTCTGTACTATTTTTTATCTGTATCTATGAAATTGCATACTTAAATTGCCAGATTTTAAAGTTTTAATAGTTTTTTTTTTTTTAGGTGTTACAATTCCGTCAAAAATGTTTTAATTTTGATTCCGACAGCTTTTCTGTACTATTCTTATCTGTATCTATGAAATTGCATACATAGATTGCCAGATTTTAAAAGTTTTAATTAGTTTTTAAGGTTTTTTTTTAGGTGTTACAATTCCGTCAAAAATGTTTTAATTTTGATTCGACAGCTTTTTCTGTACTATTCTTATCTGTATCTATGAAATTGCATACTTAAATTGCCAGATTTTAAAAGTTTTAATATGTTTTTCTTTTTTTAGGTGTTACAATTCCGTCAAAAATGTTTTAATTTTGATTCCGACAGCTTTTCTGTAAAACTATTTTTATCTGTATCTATGAAATTGCATACAGTTAGATTGCCAGATTTTAAAAGTTTTTTTATATTTTTTTTTTTTAGGTGTTACAATTCCGTCAAAAATGTTTTAATTTTGATTCCGACAGCTTTTCTGTACTATTTTTATCTGTATCTATGAAATTGCATACGATTTGATAAATTGCCAGATTTTAAAGTTTTAATAGTTTTTTCTTTTTTTAGGTGTTACAATTCCGTCAAAAATGTTTTAATTTTGATTCCGACAGCTTTTCTGTGCTATTTTATCTGTATCTAGTGAAATTGCATACAGATTTAAATTGCCAGATTTTTTAAAGTTTTAATAGTTTTTCTTTTTCTTTAGGTGTTACAATTCCGTCAAAAATGTTTTAATTTGATTCTGACAGCTTTTCTGCATTATTCTTATCTGTATCTATGAAATTGCATACTTAAATTGCCAGATTTTAAAATATAGTTTTCTTTTTTTTAGGTGTTACAATTCCGTCAAAATGTTTTAATTTTGATTCCGACAGCTTTTCTGTACTATTTTTATCTGTATCTATGAAATTGCATACTTAAATTGCCAGATTTTTAAAAGTTTTAATAGTTTTTCTTTTTTTAGGTGTTACAATTCCGTCAAAAATGTTTTAATTTTGATTCCGACAGCTTTTCTGTACTATTTTTATCTGTATCTATGAAATTGCATACACTTAGATTGCCAGATTTTAAAAGTTTTAAATAGTTTTTCTTTTTTTAGGTGTTACAATTCCGTCAAAAATGTTTTAATTTTGATTCCGACAGCTTTTCTGTACTATTTTTATCTGTATCTATGAAATTGCATACTTAGATTTGCCAGACGATTTTAAAGTTTTAATAGTTTTTCTTTTTTTAGGTGTTACAATTCCGTCAAAAATGTTTTAATTTTGATTCCGACAGCTTTTCTGTACTATTTCTTATCTGTATCTATGAAATTGCATACATTTTAGATTGCCAGATTTTTAAAAGTTTTATTAGTTTTTTTTTTTTAGGTAGTTACAATTCCAGTCAAAATGTTTTAATTTTGATTCCGACAGCTTTTCTGTACTATTTTTATCTGTATCTATGAAATTGCATACTTAAATTGCCAGATTTTAAAAGTTTTAATAGTTTTTTTTTTTTAGGTGTTACAATTCCGTCAAAATGTTTTAATTTTGATTCCGACAGCTTTTCTGTACTATTCTTATCTGTATCTATGAAATTGCATACAGATTTGCATACCGATTGCCAGATTTTTAAAGTTTTACTAGTTTTTCTTTTTTTAGGTGTTACAATTCCGTCAAAAATGTTTTAATTTTGATTCCGACAGCTTTTCTGTGATATTTTTATCTGTATCTATGAAATTGCATACTTAAATTGCCAGATTTTAAAATGTTTTAATAGTTTTTTTTTTAGGTGTTACAATTCCGTCAAAAATGTTTTAATTTTGATTCCGACAGCTTTTCTGTACTATTCTTATCTGTATCTATGAAATTGCATACAGATTTGCATACAGATTGCCAGATTTTAAAGTTTTAATAGTTTTCTTTTTTTAGGTGTTACAATTCCGTCAAAATGTTTTAATTTTGATTCCGACAGCTTTTCTGTACTATTTTTATCTGTATCTATGAAATTGCATACAGATTTGCAAATTTGCCAGATTTTTAAAGTTTTAATAGTTTTTTTTTTTTAGGTGTTACAATTCCGTCAAAAATGTTTTAATTTTGATTCCGACAGCTTTTCTGTACTATTTTTATCTGTATCTATGAAATTGCATACATTTCAGATTGCCAGATTTTTAAAGTTTTAATAGTTTTTCTTTTTTTAGGTGTTACAATTCCGTCAAAAATGTTTTAATTTTGATTCCGACAGCTTTTCTGTACTATTTTTATCTGTATCTATGAAATTGCATACTTAAATTGCCAGATTTTAAAGTTTTAATAGTTTTTCTTTTTTTTTAGGTGTTACAATTCCGTCAAAAATGTTTTAATTTTGATTCCGACAGCTTTTCTGTACTATTTTTATCTGTATCTATGAAATTGCATACTTAAATTGCCAGATTTTAAAAGTTTTAATAGTTTTCTTTTTTTTAGGTGTTACAATTCCGTCAAAAATGTTTTAATTTTGATTCCGACAGCTTTTCTGTGCTATTTTTATCTGTATCTATGAAATTGCATACATCTACATAAATTGCCAGATTTTTAAAGTTTTAATAGTTTTTCTTTTTTTAGGTGTTACAATTCCGTCAAAATGTTTTAATTTTGATTCCGACAGCTTTTCTGTACTATTTTTATCTGTATCTATGAAATTGCATACAGATTTAAATTGCCAGATTTTAAAAGTTTTAATAGTTTTTCTTTTTTAGGTGTTACAATTCCGTCAAAAATGTTTTAATTTTGATTCCGACAGCTTTTCTGTACTATTTTTATCTGTATCTATGAAATTGCATACATTTAAATTGCCAGATTTTAAAAGTTTTAATAGTTTTTCTTTTTTTTAGGTGTTACAATTCCGTCAAAATGTTTTAATTTTGATTCCGACAGCTTTTCTGTACTATTTTTATCTGTATCTATGAAATTGCATACTTAAATTGCCAGATTTTTAAAGTTTTAATAGTTTTTCTTTTTTTAGGTGTTACAATTCCGTCAAAAATGTTTTAATTTTGATTCCGACAGCTTTTCTGTGCTATTTTTATCTGTATCTATGAAATTGCATACTTAAATTGCCAGATTTTAAAAGTTTTTTTAGTTTTTTTTAGGTGTTACAATTCCGTCAAAAATGTTTTAATTTTGATTCCGACAGCTTTTCTGTGCTATTTTTATCTGTATCTATGAAATTGCATACATTACTTAAATTGCCAGATTTTTAAAGTTTTAATAGTTTTTCTTTTTTTTAGGGTGTTACAATCCGTCAAAATGTTTTTAATTTTGATTCCGACAGCTTTTCTGTACTATTTTTATCTGTATCTATGAAATTGCATACTTAAATTGCCAGATTTTTAAAGTTTTAATAGTTTTTCTTTTTTTAGGTGTTACAATTCCGTCAAAAATGTTTTAATTTTGATTCCGACAGCTTTTCTGTACTATTTTTATCTGTATCTATGAAATTGCATACGATTTTAAATTGCCAGATTTTTAAAGTTTTAATAGTTTTTCTTTTTTTTAGGTGTTACAATTCCGTCAAAAATGTTTTAATTTTGATTCCGACAGCTTTTCTGTGCTATTTTTTATCTGTATCTATGAAATTGCATACTTAAATTGCCAGATTTTAAAAGTTTTAATATTTTTTTTTTTTTAGGTGTTACAATTCCGTCAAAATGTTTTAATTTTGATTCCGACAGCTTTTCTGTACTATTCTTATCTGTATCTATGAAATTGCATACAGATTTTACAGATTGCCAGATTTTTAAAGTTTTAATAGTTTTTCTTTTTTTAGGTGTTACAATTCCGTCAAAAATGTTTTAATTTTGATTCCGACAGCTTTTCTGTGCTATTTTTATCTGTATCTATGAAATTGCATACTTAAATTGCCAGATTTTAAAAGTTTTAATAGTTTTTTTTTTTTTAGGTGTTACAATTCCGTCAAAAATGTTTTAATTTTGATTCCGACAGCTTTTCTGTACTATTTTTATCTGTATCTATGAAATTGCATACATTTTAAAGATTGCCAGATTTTAAAAGTTTTAATAGTTTTTCTTTTTTTTTTAGGTGTTACAATCCGTCAAAAAAGTTTTAATTTTATTCCGACAGCTTTTCTGTACTATTTTTATCTGTATCTGTAAATTGCATACTTAAAGATTGCAAGATTTTTTTTAAAAAAGTTTTTTTTATTTTTAGGTGTTACAATTCCGTCAAAAATGTTTTAATTTTGATTCCGACAGCTTTTCTGTGCTATTTTTATCTGTATCTATGAAATTGCATACTTAAATTGCCAGATTTTAAAAGTTTTAATAGTTTTTCTTTTTTTTAGGTGTTACAATTCCGTCAAAAATGTTTTAATTTTGATTCCGACAGCTTTTCTGTGCTATTTTTATCTGTATCTATGAAATTGCATACTTAAATTGCCAGATTTTAAAAGTTTTAATGCTTTTCTTTTTTTTTTTTTTAGGTGTTACAATTCCGTCAAAAATGTTTTAATTTTGATTCCGACAGCTTTTTCTGTGCTATTTTTATCTGTATCTATGAAATTGCATACTTAAATTGCCAGATTTTTAAAAGTTTTAATAGTTTTTTTTTTTTAGGTGTTACAATTCCGTCAAAATGTTTTAATTTTGATTCCGACAGCTTTTCTGTACTATTTTTATCTGTATCTATGAAATTGCATACAGATTTTAAATTGCCAGATTTTTAAAAGTTTTAATAGTTTTTCTTTTTTTTAGGTGTTACAATTCCGTCAAAAATGTTTTAATTTTGATTCCGACAGCTTTTCTGTGCTATTTTTATCTGTATCTATGAAATTGCATACTTAAATTGCCAGATTTTAAAAGTTTTTAATAGTTTTTCTTTTTTTTAGGTGTTACAATTCCGTCAAAATGTTTTAATTTTGATTCCGACAGCTTTTCTGTGCTATTTTTATCTGTATCTATGAAATTGCATACAGATTTAAATATTGCCAGATTTTAAAAGTTTAGTTTTTCTTTTTTTAGGTGTTACAATTCCGTCAAAATGTTTTAATTTTGATTCCGACAGCTTTTCTGTGCTATTTTTATCTGTATCTATGAAATTGCATACTTAAATTGCCAGATTTTTAAAGTTAGTTTTTTTTTTTTTAGGGTGTTACAATTCCGTCAAAAATGTTTTAATTTTGATTCCGACAGCTTTTCTGTACTATTTTTATCTGTATCTATGAAATTGCATACTCAAATTGCCAGATTTTAAAAGTTTAATAGTTTTTTTTTTTTTAGGTGTTACAATTCCGTCAAAATGTTTTAATTTTGATTCCGACAGCTTTTCTGTACTATTCTTATCTGTATCTATGAAATTGCATACAGATTTGCTACAGATTGCCAGATTTTTAAAGTTTTAATAGTTTTTCCTTTTTTTAGGTGTTACAATTCCGTCAAAAATGTTTTAATTTTGATTCCGACAGCTTTTCTGTACTATTTTTTCTCTGTATCTATGAAATTGCATACTTAAATTGCCAGATTTTAAAAGTTTGTAATAGTTTTTCTTTTTTTTAGGTGTTACAAATCCGTCAAAAATGTTTTAATTTTGATTCCGACAGCTTTTCTGTACTATTTTTATCTGTATCTATGAAATTGCATACGACTTGCATAAGATTGCCAGATTTTTAAAAGTTTTAATAGTTTTTTTTTTTTTAGGTGTTACAATTCCGTCAAAAATGTTTTAATTTTGATTCCGACAGCTTTTCTTGTGCTATTTTTATCTGTATCTATGAAATTGCTACTTAAATTGCCAGATTTTAAAAAGTTTTTAATAGTTTTCTTTTTTTTAGGGTGTTACAATTCCGTCAAAAATGTTTTAATTTTGATTCCGATAGCTTTCTGTACTATTCTTATCTGTATCTATGAAATTGCATACAGTTAGTTGCCAGATTTTTAAAGTTTTAATAGTTTTTCTTTTTTTAGGTGTTACAATTCCGTCAAAAATGTTTTAATTTTGATTCCGACAGCTTTTCTGTGCTATTTTTATCTGTATCTATGAAATTGCATACTTAAATTGCCACATTTTAAAAGTTTTAATAGTTTTTTTTTTTTAGGTGTTACAATTCCGTCAAAAATGTTTTAATTTTGATTCCGACAGCTTTTCTGTACTATTCTTATCTGTATCTATGAAATTGCATACAGATTTGCATACGGATTGCCAGATTTTTAAAAGTTTTAATAGTTTTTCTTTTTTTAGGTGTTACAATTCCGTCAAAAATGTTTTAATTTTGATTCCGACAGCTTTTCTGTACTATTTTTTATCTGTATCTATGAAATTGCATACGATTTAAATTGCCAGATTTTTAAAGTTTTAATAGTTTTTTTTTTTTTAGGTGTTACAATTCCGTCAAAAATGTTTTTAATTTTGATTCCGACAGCTTTTCTGTGACTATTTTTATCTGTATCTATGAAATTGCATACGATTTGCTACAAATTGCCAGATTTTTAAAGTTTTATAGTTTTTTTTTTTTAGGTGTTACAATTCCGTCAAAAATGTTTTAATTTTGATTCCGACAGCTTTTCTGTACTATTTTTATCTGTATCTATGAAATTGCATACTTTTACAATTGCAGATTTTAAAGTTTTAATAGTTTTTCTTTTTTTTAGGTGTTACAATTCCGTCAAAAATGTTTTAATTTTGATTCCGACAGCTTTTCTGTACTATTCTTATCTGTATCTATGAAATTGCATACAGATTTGCCTAAATTGCCAGATTTTAAAAGTTTTAATAGTTTTTCTTTTTTTTAGGTGTTACAATTCCGTCAAAAATGTTTTAATTTTGATTCCGACAGCTTTTCTGTGTTATTTTTATCTGTATCTATGAAATTGCATACTTAAATTGCCAGATTTTTTAAAGTTTTAATAGTTTTTCTTTTTTTTAGGTGTTACAGATCCGTCAAAAATGTTTTAATTTTGATTCTGACAGCTTTTCTGTAGCTATTTTTATCTGTATCTATGAAATTGCATACTTAAATTGCCAGATTTTAAAAGTTTTAATAGTTTTTCTTTTTTAGGTGTTACAATTCCGTCAAAAATGTTTTAATTTTGATTCCGACAGCTTTTCTGTGCTATTTTTATCTGTATCTATGAAATTGCATACTTTAAATTGCCAGATTTTAAAAGTTTTAATAGTTTTTCTTTTTTTTTAGGTGTTACAATTCCGTCAAAATGTTTTAATTTTGATTCCGACAGCTTTTCTGTACTATTTTATCTGTATCTATGAAATTGCATACTTTAAATTGCCAGATTTTTAAAGTTTTAATAGTTTTTCTTTTTTTTAGGTGTTACAATTCCGTCAAAATGTTTTAATTTTTGATTCCGACAGCTTTTCTGTGCTATTTTTATCTGTATCTATGAAATTGCATACAGTTATTGCCAGATTTTAAAGTTTTGTTTTTTCTTTTTTAGGTGTTACAATTCCGTCAAAAATGTTTTAATTTTGATTCCGACAGCTTTTCTGTACTATTTTTATCTGTATCTATGAAATTGCATACATTTACAATTGCCAGATTTTTAAAGTTTTAATAGTTTTTCTTTTTTTTAGGTGTTACAATTCCGTCAAAAATGTTTTAATTTTGATTCCGACAGCTTTTCTGTGCTATTTTTATCTGTATCTATGAAATTGCATACTTAAATTGCCAGATTTTAAAAGTTTATTTTTCTTTTTTTAGGTGTTACAATTCCGTCAAAAATGTTTTAATTTTGATTCCGACAGCTTTTCTGTGCTATTTTTATCTGTATCTATGAAATTGCATACTTAAATTGCCAGATTTTAAAAGTTTTAATAGTTTTTCTTTTTTTAGGTGTTACAATTCCGTCAAAATGTTTTAATTTTTGATTCCGACAGCTTTTCTGTGCTATTTTTATCTGTATCTATGAAATTGCATACTTAAATTGCCAGATTTTAAAGTTTTAATAGTTTTTCTTTTTTTAGGTGTTACAATTCCGTCAAAAATGTTTTAATTTTGATTCCGACAGCTTTTCTGTACTATTCTTATCTGTATCTATGAAATGCATATAATTGTCAGATTGCCAGATTTTAAAGTTTTAATAGTTTTTCTTTTTTTAGGTGTTACAATTCCGTCAAAAATGTTTTAATTTTGATTCCGACAGCTTTTCTGTGCTATTTTTATCTGTATCTATGAAATTGCATACTTAAATTGCCAGATTTTAAATAATAGTTTTTTTTTTTTTAGGTGTTACAATTCCGTCAAAATGTTTTAATTTTGATTCCGACAGCTTTTCTGTACTATTTTTATCTGTATCTATGAAATTGCATACTTTCAGATTGCCTTTTAAAGTTTTAAAAGTTTTTCTAAATTTTTTAGGTGTTACAATTCCGTCAAAAATGTTTTAATTTTGATTCCGACAGCTTTTCTGTGCTATTCTTATCTGTATCTATGAAATTGCATACAATTAAGATTGCCAGATTTTAAAGTTTTAATAGTTTTTTTTTTTTTAGGTGTTACAATTCCGTCAAAAATGTTTTAATTTTGATTCCGACAGCTTTTCTGTAGCTATTTTTTATCTGTATCTATGAAATTGCATACTTAAATTGCCAGATTTTAAAAGTTTTAATAGTTTTTCTTTTTTTAGGTGTTACAATTCCGTCAAAAATGTTTTAATTTTGATTCCGACAGCTTTTCTGTACTATTCTTATCTGTATCTATGAAATTGCATACAGATTTACAGATTGCCAGATTTTTAAAGTTTTAATAGTTTTTTTTTTTAGGTGTTACAATTCCGTCAAAAATGTTTTAATTTTGATTCCGACAGCTTTTCTGTGCTATTTTTATCTGTATCTATGAAATTGCATACAATTTGACAGATTGCCAGATTTTTAAAGTTTTAATAGTTTTTCCTTTTTTTAGGTGTTACAATTCCGTCAAAAATGTTTTAATTTTGATTCCGACAGCTTTTCTGTGCTATTTTTATCTGTATCTATGAAATTGCATACTTAAATTGCCAGATTTTAAAAGTTTTAATAGTTTTTCTTTTTTTAGGTGTTACAATTCCGTCAAAATGTTTTAATTTTGATTCCGACAGCTTTTCTGTACTATTCTTATCTGTATCTATGAAATTGCATACAGATTTGCGTACAGATTGCCAGATTTTAAAGTTTTAATAGTTTTTCTTTTTTAGGTGTTACAATTCCGTCAAAAATGTTTTAATTTTGATTCCGACAGCTTTTCTGTGCTATTTTTATCTGTATCTATGAAATTGCATACTTAAATTGCCAGATTTTAAAAGTTTTAATAGTTTTTTTTTTTTTTAGGTGTTACAATTCCGTCAAAAATGTTTTAATTTTGATTCCGACAGCTTTTCTGTACTATTCTTATCTGTATCTATGAAATTGCATACAGATTTGCATACAGATTGCCAGATTTTTAAAGTTTTAATAGTTTTTCTTTTTTTAGGTGTTACAATTCCGTCAAAAATGTTTTAATTTTGATTCCGACAGCTTTTCTGTGCTATTTTTATCTGTATCTATGAAATTGCATACATTCTCAAATTGCCAGATTTTAAAAGTTTTAATAGTTTTTTTTTTTTTTAGGTGTTACAATTCCGTCAAAAATTTTTTAATTTTGATTCCGACAGCTTTTCTGTGCTATTTTTATCTGTATCTATGAAATTGCATACTTAAATTGCCAGATTTTAAAAGTTTTTCTTTTTTTAGGTGTTACAATTCCGTCAAAAATGTTTTAATTTTGATTCCGACAGCTTTTCTGTGCTATTTTTATCTGTATCTATGAAATTGCATACTTGCTAAGATTGCCAGATTTTTAAAGTTTTAATAGTTTTTCTTTTTTTTTAGGTGTTACAATTCCGTCAAAAATGTTTTAATTTTGATTCCGACAGCTTTTCTGTACTATTCTTATCTGTATCTATGAAATTGCATACAGATTTAAGATTGCCAGATTTTAAAGTTTTAATAGTTTTCTTTTTTTTAGGTGTTACAATTCCGTCAAAAATGTTTTTAATTTTGATTCCGACAGCTTTTCTGTACTATTTTTTATCTGTATCTATGAAATTGCATACTTAAATTGCCAGATTTTAAAAGTTTTAATAGTTTTTCTTTTTTTAGGTGTTACAATTCCGTCAAAAATGTTTTAATTTTGATTCCGACAGCTTTTCTGTGCTATTTTTATCTGTATCTATGAAATTGCATACTTAAATTGCCAGATTTTAAAAGTTTTAATAGTTTTTTTTTTTTAGGTGTTACAATTCCGTCAAAAATGTTTTAATTTTGATTCCGACAGCTTTTCTGTACTATTTTTATCTGTATCTATGAAATTGCATACAGATTTGCTTACAGATTGCCAGATTTTTAAAGTTTTAATAGTTTTTCTTTTTTTTAGGTGTTACAATTCCGTCAAAAATGTTTTAATTTTGATTCCGACAGCTTTTCTGTGACTATTTTTATCTGTATCTATGAAATTGCATACTTAGATTGCCAGATTTTTAAGTTTTAATAGTTTTTTTCTTTTTTAGGTGTTACAATTCCGTCAAAAATGTTTTAATTTTGATTCCGACAGCTTTTCTGTACTATTTTTATCTGTATCTATGAAATTGCATACTTAAATTGCCAGATTTTAAAAGTTTTAATGTTTTTCTTTTTTTTTAGGTGTTACAATTCCGTCAAAAATGTTTTAATTTTGATTCCGACAGCTTTTCTGTGCTATTTTTATCTGTATCTATGAAATTGCATACTTAAATTGCCAGATTTTTAAAAGTTTTAAACTTTTTTTTTTTTTAGGTGTTACAATTCCGTCAAAAATGTTTTAATTTTGATTCCGACAGCTTTTCTGTACTATTTTTATCTGTATCTATGAAATTGCATACAATTTGCTACAGATTGCCAGATTTTAAAGTTTTAATAGTTTTTCTTTTTTTAGGTGTTACAATTCCGTCAAAAATGTTTTAATTTTGATTCCGACAGCTTTTCTGTACTATTTTTATCTGTATCTATGAAATTGCATACTTAAATTGCCAGATTTTAAAAGTTTTAATAGTTTTTCTTTTTTTAGGTGTTACAATTCCGTCAAAAATGTTTTAATTTTGATTCCGACAGCTTTTCTGTACTATTTTTATCTGTATCTATGAAATTGCATACAGATTTGCATACAGATTGCCAGATTTTTAAAGTTTTAATAGTTTTTTTTTTTTTTAGGTGTTACAATTCCGTCAAAAATGTTTTAATTTTGATTCCGACAGCTTTTCTGTACTATTCTTATCTGTATCTATGAAATTGCATACAGATTCTGGAGATTGCCAGATTTTTAAAGTTTTAATAGTTTTTTCTTTTTTTTAGGTGTTACAATTCCGTCAAAAATGTTTTAATTTTGATTCCGACAGCTTTTCTGTGCTATTTTTATCTGTATCTATGAAATTGCATACATTACAGATTGCCAGATTTTAAAGTTTTATAGTTTTTTTTTTTTTAGGTGTTACAATTCCGTCAAAAATTTTTAATTTTGATTCCGACAGCTTTTCTGTACTATTTTTATCTGTATCTATGAAATTGCATACTTAAATTGCCAGATTTTTAAAAGTTTTAATAGTTTTTCTTTTTTTTAGGTGTTACAATTCCGTCAAAAATGTTTTTAATTTTGATTCCGACAGCTTTTCTGTACTATTTTTATCTGTATCTATGAAATTGCATACTTAAATTGCCAGATTTTAAAATTAATATTTTTTCCTTTTTTTAGGTGTTACAATTCCGTCAAAAATGTTTTAATTTTGATTCCGACAGCTTTTCTGTGCTATTTTTATCTGTATCTATGAAATTGCCGATACTTAAATTGCCAGATTTTAAAAGTTTTAATAGTTTTTCTTTTTTTAGGTGTTACAATTCCGTCAAAATGTTTTAATTTTGATTCCGACAGCTTTTCTGTACTATTCTTATCTGTATCTATGAAATTGCATACTTAAATTGCCAGATTTTAAAGTTTTAATAGTTTTCTTTTTTTTTTTAGGTGTTACAATTCCGTCAAAAATGTTTTTAATTTTGATTCCGACAGCTTTTCTGTGCTATTTTTATCTGTATCTATGAAATTGCTATACTTAAATTGCCAGATTTTTAAACTTTTTCTTTTTTTAGGTGTTACAATTCCGTCAAAAATGTTTTTTAATTTTGATTCCGACAGCTTTTTCTGTGCTATTTTTATCTGTATCTATGAAATTGCATACGATTTGCATACAGATTGCCAGATTTTTAAAGTTTTAATAGTTTTTCTTTTTTTTAGGTGTTACAATTCCGTCAAAATGTTTTAATTTTGATTCCGACAGCTTTTCTGTACTATTTTTATCTGTATCTATGAAATTGCATACTTAAATTGCCAGATTTTTAAAGTTTTAATAGTTTTCTTTTTTAGGTGTTACAATTCCGTCAAAAATGTTTTAATTTTGATTCCGACAGCTTTTCTGTACTATTTTTATCTGTATCTATGAAATTGCATACTGATAAGATTGCCAGATTTTTAAAGTTTTAATAGTTTTTCTTTTTTTAGGTGTTACAATTCCGTCAAAAATGTTTTAATTTTGATTCCGACAGCTTTTCTGTACTATTCTTATCTGTATCTATGAAATTGCATACAGATTTGCTACAGATTGCCAGATTTTTAAAGTTTTAATAGTTTTTCTTTTTTAGGTGTTACAATTCCGTCAAAATGTTTTAATTTTGATTCCGACAGCTTTTCTGTACTATTTTTATCTGTATCTATGAAATTGCATACTGTACAATTGCCAGATTTTTAAAGTTTTAATAGTTTTTTTTTTTTAGGTGTTACAATTCCGTCAAAATGTTTTAATTTTGATTCCGACAGCTTTTCTGTACTATTTTTATCTGTATCTATGAAATTGCATACTTAAATTGCCAGATTTTAAAGTTTTAATAGTTTTTCTTTTTTTAGGTGTTACAATTCCGTCAAAAATGTTTTAATTTTGATTCCGACAGCTTTTCTGTACTATTCTTATCTGTATCTATGAAATTGCATACAGATTTGATACAGATTGCCAGATTTTTTAAAGTTTTAATAGTTTTTCTTTTTTTAGGTGTTACAATTCCGTCAAAATGTTTTAATTTTGATTCCGACAGCTTTTCTGTGCTATTTTTATCTGTATCTATGAAATTGCATACTTAAATTGCCAGATTTTTAAAGTTTTAATAGTTTTTTTTTTTTTAGGTGTTACAATTCCGTCAAAAATGTTTTAATTTTTGATTCCGACAGCTTTTCTGTACTATTTTATCTGTATCTATGAAATTGCATACAGATTTGCGTACAGATTGCCAGATTTTTAAAGTTTTAATAGTTTTTCTTTTTTAGGTGTTACAATTCCGTCAAAATGTTTTAATTTTGATTCCGACAGCTTTTCTGTGCTATTTTTATCTGTATCTATGAAATTGCATACGATTTAAATTGCCAGATTTTTAAAAGTTTTAATTTTTCTTTTTTAGGTGTTACAATTCCGTCAAAAATGTTTTAATTTTGATTCCGACAGCTTTTCTGTACTATTCTTATCTGTATCTATGAAATTGCATACAGATTTGCATACAGATTGCCAGATTTTTAAAGTTTTAATAGTTTTTCTTTTTTTTAGGTGTTACAATTCCGTCAAAAATGTTTTAATTTTGATTCCGACAGCTTTTCTGTGCTATTTTTATCTGTATCTATGAAATTGCATACTTAAATTGCCAGATTTTTAAAGTTTGTTTTTCTTTTTTTTTTAGGTGTTACAATTCCGTCAAAAATGTTTTAATTTTGATTCCGACAGCTTTTCTGTACTATTTTTATCTGTATCTATGAAATTGCATACAGATTTGCGTACAGATTGCCAGATTTTAAAGTTTTAATAGTTTTTTTTTTTTTTAGGTGTTACAATTCCGTCAAAAATGTTTTAATTTTGATTCCGACAGCTTTTCTGTACTATTTTTATCTGTATCTATGAAATTGCATACAGATTTGCAGATTGCCAGATTTTTAAAGTTTTAATAGTTTTTCTTTTTTTTTAGGTGTTACAATTCCGTCAAAAATGTTTTAATTTTGATTCCGACAGCTTTTCTGTGCTATTTTTATCTGTATCTATGAAATTGCATACGTTAAATTGCCAGATTTTAAAGTTTTATAGTTTTTCTTTTTTTTAGGTGTTACAATTCCGTCAAAAATGTTTTAATTTTGATTCCGACAGCTTTTCTGTGCTATTTTTATCTGTATCTATGAAATTGCATACAGATTTAAATTGCCAGATTTTAAAAGTTTTAATAGTTTTTCTTTTTTTAGGTGTTACAATTCCGTCAAAAATGTTTTAATTTTGATTCCGACAGCTTTTCTGTACTATTCTTATCTGTATCTATGAAATTGCATACAGATTTGCTAGATTGCCAGATTTTAAAAGTTTTTAATAGTTTTTTTTTTTTTAGGTGTTACAATTCCGTCAAAAATGTTTTTAATTTTGATTCCGACAGCTTTTCTGTGCTATTCTTATCTGTATCTATGAAATTGCATACTTAAATTGCCAGATTTTTAAAGTTTTAATAGTTTTTCTTTTTTTTAGGTGTTACAATTCCGTCAAAAATGTTTTAATTTTGATTCCGACAGCTTTTCTGTACTATTTTTATCTGTATCTATGAAATTGCATACTTGCATACAAATTGCCAGATTTTTAAAGTTTTAATAGTTTTTCTTTTTTTTAGGTGTTACAATTCCGTCAAAAATGTTTTAATTTTGATTCCGACAGCTTTTCTGTGCTACTATTTTTATCTGTATCTATGAAATTGCATACTTTAAATTGCCAGATTTTAAAAGTTTTATATAGTTTTTTTTTTTTTAGGTGTTACAATTCCGTCAAAAATGTTTTAATTTTGATTCCGACAGCTTTTCTGTACTATTTTTATCTGTATCTATGAAATTGCATACTTGCTACAGATTGCCAGATTTTAAAAGTTTTAATAGTTTTTCTTTTTTTTAGGTGTTACAATTCCGTCAAAAATGTTTTAATTTTGATTCCGACAGCTTTTCTGTACTATTCTTATCTGTATCTATGAAATTGCATACAGATTTGCGTACAGATTGCCAGATTTTTAAAGTTTTAATAGTTTTTCTTTTTTTAGGTGTTACAATTCCGTCAAAAATGTTTTAATTTTGATTCCGACAGCTTTTCTGTGCTATTTTTATCTGTATCTATGAAATTGCATACTTAAATTGCCAGATTTTAAAACTTTTTCTTTTTTTTAGGTGTTACAATTCCGTCAAAAATGTTTTAATTTTGATTCCGACAGCTTTTCTGTGCTATTTTTATCTGTATCTATGAAATTGCATACTTAAATTGCCAGATTTTAAAAGTTTTAATAGTTTTTCTTTTTTTAGGTGTTACAATTCCGTCAAAAATGTTTTAATTTTGATTCCGACAGCTTTTCTGTACTATTCTTATCTGTATCTATGAAATTGCATACTTGCAAATTGCCAGATTTTTAAAGTTTTAATAGTTTTTCTTTTTTTTAGGTGTTACAATTCCGTCAAAAATGTTTTAATTTTGATTCCGACAGCTTTTCTGTACTATTCTTATCTGTATCTATGAAATTGCATACGATTTCTAAATTGCCAGATTTTAAAGTTTTAATAGTTTTTCTTTTTTTTTAGGTGTTACAATTCCGTCAAAAATGTTTTAATTTTGATTCCGACAGCTTTTCTGTGCTATTTTTTATCTGTATCTATGAAATTGCATACTTAAATTGCCAGATTTTTAAAGTTTTTTAATCTTTTTTTTTAGGTGTTACAATTCCGTCAAAAATGTTTTAATTTTGATTCCGACAGCTTTTCTGTACTATTCTTATCTGTATCTATGAAATTGCATACAGATTTGCGTACAGATTGCCAGATTTTTAAAGTTTTAATAGTTTTTCTTTTTTTTTAGGTGTTACAATTCCGTCAAAATGTTTTAATTTTGATTCCGACAGCTTTTCTGTGCTATTTTTATCTGTATCTATGAAATTGCATACTTAAATTGCCAGATTTTTAAAGTTTTAATAGTTTTTCTTTTTTTTAGGTGTTACAATTCCGTCAAAAATGTTTTAATTTTGATTCCGACAGCTTTTCTGTACTATTCTTATCTGTATCTATGAAATTGCATACAGATTTGCATACAGATTGCCAGATTTTAAAAGTTTTAATAGTTTTTCTTTTTTTTAGGTGTTACAATTCCGTCAAAAATGTTTTAATTTTGATTCCGACAGCTTTTCTGTACTATTCTTATCTGTATCTATGAAATTGCATACAGATTTGCATACAGATTGCCAGATTTTTAAAGTTTTAATAGTTTTTCTTTTTTTTAGGTGTTACAATTCCGTCAAAAATGTTTTAATTTTGATTCCGACAGCTTTTCTGTACTATTCTTATCTGTATCTATGAAATTGCATACAGATTTGCATACAGATTGCCAGATTTTTAAAGTTTTAATAGTTTTTCTTTTTTTTAGGTGTTACAATTCCGTCAAAAATGTTTTAATTTTGATTCCGACAGCTTTTCTGTGCTATTTTTATCTGTATCTATGAAATTGCATACTTAAATTGCCAGATTTTTAAAGTTTTAATAGTTTTTTTTTTTAGGTGTTACAATTCCGTCAAAATGTTTTAATTTTGATTCCGACAGCTTTTCTGTACTATTCTTATCTGTATCTATGAAATTGCATACAGATTTGCATACAGATTGCCAGATTTTTAAAGTTTTAATAGTTTTTCTTTTTTTTTAGGTGTTACAATTCCGTCAAAAATGTTTTAATTTTGATTCCGACAGCTTTTCTGTACTATTCTTATCTGTATCTATGAAATTGCATACAGATTTGCGTACAGATTGCCAGATTTTTAAAGTTTTAATAGTTTTTCTTTTTTTTAGGTGTTACAATTCCGTCAAAAATGTTTTAATTTTGATTCCGACAGCTTTTCTGTACTATTTTTATCTGTATCTATGAAATTGCATACTTAAATTGCCAGATTTTAAAACTTTTATTTTCTTTTTTAGGTGTTACAATTCCGTCAAAAATGTTTTTAATTTTGATTCCGACAGCTTTTCTGTGCTATTTTTATCTGTATCTATGAAATTGCATAGACTTAAATTGCCAGATTTTTAAAAGTTTTAATAGTTTTCTTTTTTTTAGGTGTTACAATTCCGTCAAAAATGTTTTAATTTTGATTCCGACAGCTTTTCTGTACTATTTTTATCTGTATCTATGAAATTGCATACGATTTAACAGATTGCCAGATTTTTAAAGTTTTAATAGTTTTTCTTTTTTTAGGTGTTACAATTCCGTCAAAATGTTTTAATTTTGATTCCGACAGCTTTTCTGTGCTATTCTTATCTGTATCTATGAAATTGCATACAGATTTGCATATAGATTGCCAGATTTTTTAAAGTTTTAATAGTTTTTTTTTTTTAGGTGTTACAATTCCGTCAAAAATGTTTTAATTTTGATTCCGACAGCTTTTCTGTGCTATTTTTATCTGTATCTATGAAATTGCATACTTAAATTGCCAGATTTTTAAAGTTTTAATAGTTTTTTTTTTTTTAGGTGTTACAATTCCGTCAAAAATGTTTTAATTTTGATTCCGACAGCTTTTCTGTACTATTCTTATCTGTATCTATGAAATTGCATACAGATTTGCATACAGATTGCCAGATTTTTAAAGTTTTAATAGTTTTTCTTTTTTTTAGGGTGTTACAATTCCGTCAAAAATGTTTTAATTTTGATTCCGACAGCTTTTCTGTACTATTTTTATCTGTATCTATGAAATTGCATACAGATTTGCATACAGATTGCCAGATTTTTAAAAGTTTTAATAGTTTTTTTTTTTTAGGGTGTTACAATTCCGTCAAAAATGTTTTAATTTTGATTCCGACAGCTTTTCTGTACTATTTTTATCTGTATCTATGAAATTGCATACAGATTTAAATTGCCAGATTTTTAAAGTTTTAATAGTTTTTTTTTTTTTAGGTGTTACAATTCCGTCAAAAATGTTTTTTAATTTTTGATTCCGACAGCTTTTCTGTACTATTTTTATCTGTATCTATGAAATTGCATACAGATTTAAATTGCCAGATTTTAATTTTAATAGTTTTTCTTTTTTTTAGGTGTTACAATTCCGTCAAAATGTTTTAATTTTGATTCCGACAGCTTTTCTGTACTATTTTTATCTGTATCTATGAAATTGCATGCATACTTAAATTGCCAGATTTTAAAAGTTTAATAGTTTTTCTTTTTTTTAGGTGTTACAATTCCGTCAAAAATGTTTTAATTTTGATTCCGACAGCTTTTCTGTGCTATTTTTTATCTGTATCTATGAAATTGCATACTTAAATTGCCAGATTTTAAAAGTTTTAATAGTTTTTTCTTTTTTTAGGTGTTACAATTCCGTCAAAAATGTTTTTAATTTTGATTCCGACAGCTTTTCTGTACTATTCTTATCTGTATCTATGAAATTGCATACAGATTTGCTACAGATTGCCAGATTTTTAAAAGTTTTAATAGTTTTTCTTTTTTTTAGGTGTTACAATTCCGTCAAAAATGTTTTAATTTTGATTCCGACAGCTTTTCTGTACTATTCTTATCTGTATCTATGAAATTGCATACAGATTTGCATACAGATTGCCAGATTTTTAAAGTTTTAATAGTTTTTCTTTTTTTTAGGTGTTACAATTCCGTCAAAAATGTTTTAATTTTGATTCCGACAGCTTTTCTGTACTATTTTTATCTGTATCTATGAAATTGCATACTTAAATTGCCAGATTTTAAAAGTTTTAATAGTTTTTCTTTTTTTTTAGGTGTTACAATTCCGTCAAAATGTTTTAATTTTGATTCCGACAGCTTTTCTGTGCTATTTTTTATCTGTATCTATGAAATTGCATACTTAAATTGCCAGATTTTAAAAGTTTTAATAGTTTTTTTCTTTTTTAGGTGTTACAATTCCGTCAAAAATGTTTTAATTTTGATTCCGACAGCTTTTCTGTACTATTCTTATCTGTATCTATGAAATTGCATACAGATTTGCATAGATTGCCAGATTTTAAAAGTTTTAATAGTTTTTCTTTTTTAGGTGTTACAATTCCGTCAAAATGTTTTAATTTTGATTCCGACAGCTTTTCTGTACTATTCTTATCTGTATCTATGAAATTGCATACAGATTTGCATACAGATTGCCAGATTTTTAAAGTTTTAATAGTTTTTCTTTTTTTAGGTGTTACAATTCCGTCAAAAATGTTTTAATTTTGATTCCGACAGCTTTTCTGTGCTATTATTTTATCTGTATCTATGAAATTGCATACTTAAATTGCCAGATTTTAAAAGTTTTAATAGTTTTCTTTTTTTAGGTGTTACAATTCCGTCAAAAATGTTTTAATTTTGATTCCGACAGCTTTTCTGTACTATTTTTATCTGTATCTATGAAATTGCATACAGATTTGCATAAATTGCCAGATTTTAAAAGTTTTAATAGTTTTTTCTTTTTTTAGGTGTTACAATTCCGTCAAAAATGTTTTAATTTTGATTCCGACAGCTTTTCTGTGCTATTTTTATCTGTATCTATGAAATTGCATACTTAAATTGCCAGATTTTAAAGTTTTAATAGTTTTTCTTTTTTAGGTGTTACAATTCCGTCAAAAATGTTTTAATTTTGATTCCGACAGCTTTTCTGTGCTATTTTTATCTGTATCTATGAAATTGCATACTTAAATTGCCAGATTTTAAAGTTTTTAATAGTTTTTTTTTTTTTAGGTGTTACAATTCCGTCAAAAATGTTTTAATTTTGATTCCGACAGCTTTTCTGTACTATTCTTATCTGTATCTATGAAATTGCATACAGATTTGCATATAGATTGCCAGATTTTTAAAGTTTTAATAGTTTTTCTTTTTTTTAGGTGTTACAATTCCGTCAAAAATGTTTTAATTTTGATTCCGACAGCTTTTCTGTACTATTTTTATCTGTATCTATGAAATTGCATACTTAAATTGCCAGATTTTAAAAGTTTTAATAGTTTTTTTTTTTTTAGGTGTTACAATTCCGTCAAAAAATGTTTTTAATTTTGATTCCGACAGCTTTTCTGTGATATTTTTATCTGTATCTATGAAATTGCATACTTAAATTGCCAGATTTTAAAGTTTTAATAGTTTTTTTTTTTAGGTGTTACAATTCCGTCAAAAATGTTTTAATTTTGATTCCGACAGCTTTTCTGTGCTATTTTTATCTGTATCTATGAAATTGCATACTTGCATACAATTGCCAGATTTTTAAAGTTTTAATAGGTTTTTCTTTTTTTAGGTGTTACAATTCCGTCAAAAATGTTTTAATTTTGATTCCGACAGCTTTTCTGTACTATTCTTATCTGTATCTATGAAATTGCATACAGATTTGCCAGATTGCCAGATTTTTAAAGTTTTAATAGTTTTTTTTTTTTTTAGGTGTTACAATTCCGTCAAAAATGTTTTAATTTTGATTCCGACAGCTTTTCTGTACTATTTTTATCTGTATCTATGAAATTGCATACAGATTTGCATACAGATTGCCAGATTTTTAAAGTTTTAATAGTTTTTCTTTTTTAGGTGTTACAATTCCGTCAAAAATGTTTTAATTTTGATTCCGACAGCTTTTCTGTACTATTTTTATCTGTATCTATGAAATTGCATACTTAAATTGCCAGATTTTAAAAGTTTTAATAGTTTTTCTTTTTTTTTAGGTGTTACAATTCCGTCAAAAAATGTTTTAATTTTGATTCCGACAGCTTTTCTGTACTATTTTTATCTGTATCTATGAAATTGCATACAGATTTGCACAAGATTGCCAGATTTTAAAAGTTTTAATAGTTTTCTTTTTTTAGGTGTTACAATTCCGTCAAAAATGTTTTAATTTTGATTCCGACAGCTTTTCTGTACTATTTTTATCTGTATCTATGAAATTGCATACAGATTTGCATACAGATTGCCAGATTTTTAAAGTTTTAATAGTTTTTCTTTTTTTTAGGTGTTACAATTCCGTCAAAAATGTTTTAATTTTGATTCCGACAGCTTTTCTGTACTATTCTTATCTGTATCTATGAAATTGCATACTTTAAATTGCCAGATTTTTAAAGTTTTAATAGTTTTTCTTTTTTTTAGGTGTTACAATTCCGTCAAAAATGTTTTAATTTTGATTCCGACAGCTTTTCTGTGCTATTTTTATCTGTATCTATGAAATTGCATACTTAAATTGCCAGATTTTAAAAGTTTTTATTTCTTTTTTAGGTGTTACAATTCCGTCAAAATGTTTTAATTTTGATTCCGACAGCTTTTCTGTGCTATTCTTATCTGTATCTATGAAATTGCATACTTTGCATACAGATTGCCAGATTTTAAAGTTTTAATAGTTTTTTTTTTTTTTAGGTGTTACAATTCCGTCAAAAATGTTTTAATTTTGATTCCGACAGCTTTTCTGTGCTATTTTTATCTGTATCTATGAAATTGCATACTTAAATTGCCAGATTTTAAAAGTTTTAATAGTTTTTCTTTTTTTTAGGTGTTACAATTCCGTCAAAAATGTTTTAATTTTGATTCCGACAGCTTTTCTGTGCTATTTTTATCTGTATCTATGAAATTGCATACTTAAATTGCCAGATTTTAAAAGTTTTAATAGTTTTTCTTTTTTAGGTGTTACAATTCCGTCAAAAATGTTTTAATTTTGATTCCGACAGCTTTTCTGTACTATTTTTATCTGTATCTATGAAATTGCATACTTAAATTGCCAGATTTTTAAAGTTTTAATAGTTTTTCTTTTTTTTAGGTGTTACAATTCCGTCAAAAATGTTTTAATTTTGATTCCGACAGCTTTTCTGTACTATTCTTATCTGTATCTATGAAATTGCATACATTTAAATTGCCAGATTTTAAAAGTTTTAATAGTTTTTTTTTTTTAGGTGTTACAATTCCGTCAAAAAATGTTTTAATTTTGATTCCGACAGCTTTTCTGTACTATTTTTATCTGTATCTATGAAATTGCATACAGATTTTAAATTGCCAGATTTTAAAAGTTTTAATAGTTTTTCTTTTTTTTAGGGTGTTACAATTCCGTCAAAAATGTTTTAATTTTGATTCCGACAGCTTTTCTGTACTATTCTTATCTGTATCTATGAAATTGCATACAGATTTGCTTAAATTGCCAGATTTTTAAAGTTTTAATAGTTTTTTTTTTTTTAGGTGTTACAATTCCGTCAAAATGTTTTAATTTTGATTCCGACAGCTTTTCTGTACTATTTTTATCTGTATCTATGAAATTGCATACTTGAAATTGCCAGATTTTTAAAGTTTTAATAGTTTTTCTTTTTTTAGGTGTTACAATTCCGTCAAAAATGTTTTAATTTTGATTCCGACAGCTTTTCTGTACTATTTTTATCTGTATCTATGAAATTGCATACTTAAATTGCCAGATTTTAAAGTTTTAATAGTTTTTCTTTTTTTAGGTGTTACAATTCCGTCAAAAATGTTTTAATTTTGATTCCGACAGCTTTTCTGTACTATTTTTATCTGTATCTATGAAATTGCATACAGATTTGAATACAGATTGCCAGATTTTTAAAGTTTTAATAGTTTTCTTTTTTTAGGTGTTACAATTCCGTCAAAAATGTTTTAATTTTGATTCCGACAGCTTTTCTGTGCTATTTTTATCTGTATCTATGAAATTGCATACTTTTAAATTGCCAGATTTTAAAAAGTTTTTTTTTTTTTTAGGTGTTACAATTCCGTCAAAAATGTTTTTAATTTTGATTCCGACAGCTTTTCTGTGCTATTTTTTATCTGTATCTATGAAATTGCATACTTAAATTGCCAGATTTTAAAACTTTTTCTTTTTTTTAGGTGTTACAATTCCGTCAAAAATGTTTTAATTTTGATTCCGACAGCTTTTCTGTACTATTCTTATCTGTATCTATGAAATTGCATACAGTTTGCTACAGATTGCCAGATTTTTAAAGTTTTAATAGTTTTTCTTTTTTTTAGGTGTTACAATTCCGTCAAAAATGTTTTAATTTTGATTCCGACAGCTTTTCTGTGACTATTTTTATCTGTATCTATGAAATTGCATACGTTAAATTGCCAGATTTTAAAAGTTTTAATAGTTTTTTTTTTAGGTGTTACAATTCCGTCAAAAATGTTTTAATTTTGATTCCGACAGCTTTTCTGTGCTATTTTTTATCTGTATCTATGAAATTGCATACTTAAATTGCCAGATTTTTAAAAGTTTTAATAGTTTTTCTTTTTTTAGGTGTTACAATTCCGTCAAAAATGTTTTAATTTTGATTCCGACAGCTTTTCTGTACTATTCTTATCTGTATCTATGAAATTGCATACAGATTTGCATACAGATTGCCAGATTTTTAAAGTTTTAATAGTTTTTCTTTTTTTTAGGTGTTACAATTCCGTCAAAAATGTTTTAATTTTGATTCCGACAGCTTTTCTGTACTATCTGTATCTATGAAATTGCATACTTAAATTGCCAGATTTTAAAAGTTTTAATAGTTTTTCTTTTTTTAGGTGTTACAATTCCGTCAAAAATGTTTTAATTTTGATTCCGACAGCTTTTCTGTGCTATTTTTATCTGTATCTATGAAATTGCATACTTAAATTGCCAGATTTTAAAAGTTTTAATAGTTTTTTTTTTTTAGGTGTTACAATTCCGTCAAAAATGTTTTAATTTTGATTCCGACAGCTTTTCTGTACTATTTTATCTGTATCTATGAAATTGCATACATTTGTAAAATTGCCAGATTTTAAAAGTTTTAATAGTTTTTCTTTTTTTAGGTGTTACAATTCCGTCAAAAATGTTTTAATTTTGATTCCGACAGCTTTTCTGTACTATTCTTATCTGTATCTATGAAATTGCATACTTAAATTGCCAGATTTTAAAAGTTTTAATAGTTTTTCTTTTTTTTAGGTGTTACAATTCCGTCAAAAATGTTTTAATTTTGATTCCGACAGCTTTTCTGTGCTATTTTTATCTGTATCTATGAAATTGCATACTTAAATTGCCAGATTTTAAAAGTTTTAATAGTTTTTTTTTTTTTAGGTGTTACAATTCCGTCAAAAATGTTTTAATTTTGATTCCGACAGCTTTTCTGTACTATTCTTATCTGTATCTATGAAATTGCATACAGATTTGCATACAGATTGCCAGATTTTTAAAGTTTTAATAGTTTTTCTTTTTTTAGGTGTTACAATTCCGTCAAAAATGTTTTAATTTTGATTCCGACAGCTTTTCTGTACTATTCTTATCTGTATCTATGAAATTGCATACAGATTTGCATACAGATTGCCAGATTTTTAAAGTTTTAATAGTTTTTCTTTTTTTAGGTGTTACAATTCCGTCAAAAATGTTTTAATTTTGATTCCGACAGCTTTTCTGTACTATTCTTATCTGTATCTATGAAATTTCATACTTAAATTGCCAGATTTTAAAAGTTTTAATAGTTTTTCTTTTTTTTTAGGTGTTACAATTCCGTCAAAAATGTTTTAATTTTGATTCCGACAGCTTTTCTGTGATATTTTTATCTGTATCTATGAAATTGCATACTTAAATTGCCAGATTTTAAAAGTTTTAATGTTTTTTTTTTTTAGGTGTTACAATTCCGTCAAAAATGTTTTAATTTTGATTCCGACAGCTTTTCTGTACTATTTTTATCTGTATCTATGAAATTGCATACATTGCATACAGATTGCCAGATTTTTAAAGTTTTAATAGTTTTTCTTTTTTTTAGGTGTTACAATTCCGTCAAAAATGTTTTAATTTTGATTCCGACAGCTTTTCTGTACTATTCTTATCTGTATCTATGAAATTGCATACTTAAATTGCCAGATTTTAAAAGTTTTAATAGTTTTTCTTTATTTTTAGGTGTTACAATCCGTCAAAAATTTTTTAATTTTGATTCCGACAGATTTTCTGTGATATTTTTATCTGTATCTATGAAATTGCATACTTAAATTGCCACATTTTAAAAGTTTTAATAGTTTTTCTTTTTTTTAGGTGTTACAATTCCGTCAAAAATGTTTTAATTTTGATTCCGACAGCTTTTCTGTACTATTCTTATCTGTATCTATGAAATTGCATACAGATTTGCATACAGATTGCCAGATTTTTAAAGTTTTAATAGTTTTCTAGGTGTTACAATTCCGTCAAAAATGTTTTAATTTTGATTCCGACAGCTTTTCTGTACTATTCTTATCTGTATCTATGAAATTGCATACAGATTTGCATACAGATTGCCAGATTTTTAAAGTTTTAATAGTTTTCTAGGTGTTACAATTCCGTCAAAAATGTTTTAATTTTGATTCCGACAGCTTTTCTGTGCTATTTTTATCTGTATCTATGAAATTGCATACTTAAATTGCCAGATTTTAAAAGTTTTAATAGTTTTTCTTTTTTTAGGTGTTACAATTCCGTCAAAAATGTTTTAATTTTGATTCCGACAGCTTTTCTGTACTATTCTTATCTGTATCTATGAAATTGCATACTTAAATTGCCAGATTTTAAAAGTTTTAATAGTTTTTCTTTTTTTAGGTGTTACAATTCCGTCAAAAATGTTTTAATTTTGATTCCGACAGCTTTTCTGTACTATTCTTATCTGTATCTATGAAATTGCATACTGATTTGCATACAGATTGCCAGATTTTAAAAGTTTTAATAGTTTTTCTTTTTTTTAGGTGTTACAATTCCGTCAAAAATGTTTTAATTTTGATTCCGACAGCTTCTCTGTGCTATTTTTATCTGTATCTATGAAATTGCATACTTAAATTGCCACATTTTAAAAGTTTTAATAGTTTTTCTTTTTTTTAGGTGTTACAATTCCGTCAAAAATGTTTTAATTTTGATTCCGACAGCTTTTCTGTGCTATTTTTATCTGTATCTATGAAATTGCATACTTAAATTGCCAGATTTTAAAAGTTTTAATAGTTTTTCCTTTTTTTAGGTGTTACAATTCCGTCAAAAATGTTTTAATTTTGATTCCGACAGCTTTTCTGTACTATTCTTATCTGTATCTATGAAATTGCATACAGATTTGCATACAGATTGCCAGATTTTTAAAGTTTTAATAGTTTTTCTTTTTTTTAGGTGTTACAATTCCGTCAAAAATGTTTTAATTTTGATTCCGACAGCTTTTCTGTACTATTCTTATCTGTATCTATGAAATTGCATACTTAAATTGCCAGATTTTAAAAGTTTTAATAGTTTTTCTTTATTTTTAGGTGTTACAATCCGTCAAAAAGTTTTAATTTTGATTCCGACAGCTTCTCTGTGCTATTTTTATCTGTATCTATGAAATTGCATACTTAAATTGCCACATTTTAAAAGTTTTAATAGTTTTTCTTTTTTTAGGTGTTACAATTCCGTCAAAAATGTTTTAATTTTGATTCCGACAGCTTTTCTGTACTATTCTTATCTGTATCTATGAAATTGCATACAGATTTGCATACAGATTGCCAGATTTTTAAAGTTTTAATAGTTTTTTCTTTTTTAGGTGTTACAATTCCGTCAAAAATGTTTTAATTTTGATTCCGACAGCTTTTCTGTACTATTTTTATCTGTATCTATGAAATTGCATACTTAAATTGCCAGATTTTAAAAGTTTTAATAGTTTTTCTTTTTTTTAGGTGTTACAATCCGTCAAAAGTTTTTAATTTTGATTCCGACAGCTTTTCTGTGCTATTTTTATCTGTATCTATGAAATTGCATACTTAAATTGCCAGATTTTAAAAGTTTTAATAGTTTTTTTTTTTTAGGTGTTACAATTCCGTCAAAAATGTTTTAATTTTGATTCCGACGCTTTTCTGTACTATTCTTATCTGTATCTATGAAATTGCATACAGATTTGCATACAGATTGCCAGATTTTTAAAGTATTAATAGTTTTTCTTTTTTTTAGGTGTTACAATTCCGTCAAAAATGTTTTAATTTTGATTCCGACAGCTTTTCTGTACTATTCTTATCTGTATCTATGAAATTGCATACAGATTTGCATACAGATTGCCAGATTTTTAAAGTTTTAATAGTTTTTCTTTTTTTAGGTGTTACAATTCCGTCAAAAATGTTTTAATTTTGATTCCGACAGCTTTTCTGTACTATTCTTATCTGTATCTATGAAATTGCATACTTAAATTGCCAGATTTTTAAAGTTTTAATAGTTTTTCTTTATTTTTAGGTGTTACAATCCGTCAAAAAAGTTTTTAATTTTGATTCCGACAGATTTTCTGTGATATTTTTATCTGTATCTATGAAATTGCATACTTAAATTGCCACATTTTAAAAGTTTTAATAGTTTTTCTTTTTTTAGGTGTTACAATTCCGTCAAAAATGTTTTAATTTTGATTCCGACAGCTTTTCTGTGATATTTTTATCTGTATCTATGAAATTGCATACAGATTTGCATACAGATTGCCAGATTTTAAAACTTTTTCTTTTTTTAGGTGTTACAATTCCGTCAAAAATGTTTTAATTTTGATTCCGACGCTTTTCTGTACTATTCTTATCTGTATCTATGAAATTGCATACTTAAATTGCCAGATTTTAAAAGTTTTAATAGTTTTTCTTTATTTTTAGGTGTTACAATTCCGACAGATTTTCTGTGATATTTTTATCTGTATCTATGAAATTGCATACTTAAATTGCCACATTTTAAAAGTTTTAATAGTTTTTCTTTTTTTAGGTGTTACAATTCCGTCAAAAATGTTTTAATTTTGATTCCGACGCTTTTCTGTACTATTCTTATCTGTATCTATGAAATTGCATACAGATTTGCATACAGATTGCCAGATTTTTAAAGTTTTAATAGTTTTTCTTTTTTTTAGGTGTTACAATTCCGTCAAAAATGTTTTAATTTTGATTCCGACAGCTTTTCTGTACTATTCTTATCTGTATCTATGAAATTGCATACAGATTTGCATCACAGATTGCCAGATTTTTAAAGTTTTAATAGTTTTTTTAGGTGTTACAATTCCGTCAAAATGTTTTAATTTTGATTCCGACAGCTTTTCTGTGCTATTTTTATCTGTATCTATGAAATTGCATACTTAAATTGCCAGATTTTTAAAGTTTTAATAGTTTTTTTCTTTTTTTAGGTGTTACAATTCCGTCAAAAATGTTTTAATTTTGATTCCGACAGCTTTTCTGTACTATTCTTATCTGTATCTATGAAATTGCATACTGATTTGCATACAGATTGCCAGATTTTAAAAGTTTTAATAGTTTTTCTTTTTTTAGGTGTTACAATTCCGTCAAAAATGTTTTAATTTTGATTCCGACAGCTTTTCTGTGCTATTTTTATCTGTATCTATGAAATTGCATACTTAAATTGCCACATTTTAAAAGTTTTAATAGTTTTTCTTTTTTTAGGTGTTACAATTCCGTCAAAAATGTTTTAATTTTGATTCCGACAGCTTTTCTGTGCTATTTTTATCTGTATCTATGAAATTGCATACTTAAATTGCCATTTTTAAAAGTTTTAATAGTTTTTCTTTTTTTAGGTGTTACAATTCCGTCAAAAATGTTTTAATTTTGATTCCGACAGCTTTTCTGTACTATTCTTATCTGTATCTATGAAATTGCATACAGATTTGCATACAGATTGCCAGATTTTAAAAGTTTTAATAGTTTTTCTTTTTTTTAGGTGTTACAATTCCGTCAAAAATGTTTTAATTTTGATTCCGACAGCTTTTCTGTACTATTCTTATCTGTATCTATGAAATTGCATACTTAAATTGCCAGATTTTAAAAGTTTTAATAGTTTTTCTTTATTTTTAGGTGTTACAATCCGTCAAAAAAGTTTTTAATTTTGATTCCGACAGATTTTCTGTGATATTTTTATCTGTATCTATGAAATTGCATACTTAAATTGCCAGATTTTAAAAGTTTTAATAGTTTTTTTTTTTTTAGGTGTTACAATTCCGTCAAAAATGTTTTAATTTTGATTCCGACAGCTTTTCTGTACTATTCTTATCTGTATCTATGAAATTGCATACAGATTTGCATACAGATTGCCAGATTTTTAAAGTTTTAATAGTTTTTCTTTTTTTAGGTGTTACAATTCCGTCAAAATGTTTTAATTTTGATTCCGACAGCTTTTCTGTGCTATTTTTATCTGTATCTATGAAATTGCATACAGATTGCTACAGATTGCCAGATTTTTAAAAGTTTTAATAGTTTTTTTTTTTTTAGGTGTTACAATTCCGTCAAAAATGTTTTAATTTTGATTCCGACAGCTTTTCTGTACTATTCTTATCTGTATCTATGAAATTGCATACAGATTTGCATACAGATTGCCAGATTTTTAAAGTTTTAATAGTTTTTTTTTTTTTTTAGGTGTTACAATTCCGTCAAAAATGTTTTAATTTTGATTCCGACAGCTTTTCTGTACTATTCTTATCTGTATCTATGAAATTGCATACTTAAATTGCCAGATTTTAAAAGTTTTAATAGTTTTTCTTTATTTTTAGGTGTTACAATCCGTCAAAAATTTTTTAATTTTGATTCCGACAGATTTTCTGTGATATTTTTATCTGTATCTATGAAATTGCATACTTAAATTGCCACATTTTAAAAGTTTTAATAGTTTTTTTTTTTAGGTGTTACAATTCCGTCAAAAATGTTTTAATTTTGATTCCGACAGCTTTTCTGTACTATTCTTATCTGTATCTATGAAATTGCATACTTAAATTGCCAGATTTTAAAAGTTTTAATAGTTTTTCTTTATTTTTAGGTGTTACAATCCGTCAAAAATGTTTTAATTTTGATTCCGACAGATTTTCTGTGATATTTTTATCTGTATCTATGAAATTGCATACTTAAATTGCCAGATTTTAAAATTTTTAGTTTTTTTTTTTAGGGTGTTACAATTCCGTCAAAAATGTTTTAATTTTGATTCCGACAGCTTTTCTGTACTATTTTTATCTGTATCTATGAAATTGCATACAGATTTGCGTACAGATTGCCAGATTTTTAAAGTTTTAATAGTTTTTCTTTTTTTAGGTGTTACAATTCCGTCAAAAATGTTTTAATTTTGATTCCGACAGCTTTTCTGTGCTATTTTTATCTGTATCTATGAAATTGCATACTTAAATTGCCAGATTTTAAAATTTTCTTTTTCTTTTTTTTAGGTGTTACAATTCCGTCAAAAATGTTTTAATTTTGATTCCGACAGCTTTTCTGTGACTATTTTTATCTGTATCTATGAAATTGCATACTTAAATTGCCAGATTTTAAAGTTTTAATAGTTTTTCTTTTTTAGGTGTTACAATTCCGTCAAAAATGTTTTAATTTTGATTCCGACAGCTTTTCTGTACTATTCTTATCTGTATCTATGAAATTTCATACTTAAATTGCCAGATTTTAAAAGTTTTAATAGTTTTTCTTTTTTTTAGGTGTTACAATCCGTCAAAAAGTTTTTAATTTTGATTCCGACAGATTTTCTGTGATATTTTTATCTGTATCTATGAAATTGCATACTTAAATTGCCAGATTTTAAAACTTTTTCTTTTTTTTAGGTGTTACAATTCCGTCAAAAATGTTTTAATTTTGATTCCGACAGCTTTTCTGTACTATTTTTATCTGTATCTATGAAATTGCATACAGATTTGCGTACAGATTGCCAGATTTTTAAAGTTTTAATAGTTTTTCTTTTTTTTTAGGTGTTACAATTCCGTCAAAAATGTTTTAATTTTGATTCCGACAGCTTTTCTGTGCTATTTTTATCTGTATCTATGAAATTGCATACTTAAATTGCCAGATTTTAAAATTTTTTTTTTTTTTAGGTGTTACAATTCCGTCAAAAATGTTTTAATTTTGATTCCGACAGCTTTTCTGTGCTATTTTTATCTGTATCTATGAAATTGCATACTTAAATTGCCAGATTTTAAAACTTTTTCTTTTTTTAGGTGTTACAATTCCGTCAAAATGTTTTAATTTTGATTCCGACAGCTTTTCTGTACTATTTTTATCTGTATCTATGAAATTGCATACAGACTTACAGATTGCCAGATTTTTAAAGTTTTAATAGTTTTTCTTTTTTTTTAGGTGTTACAATTCCGTCAAAAATGTTTTAATTTTGATTCCGACAGCTTTTCTGTGCTATTTTTATCTGTATCTATGAAATTGCATACTTAAATTGCCAGATTTTTAAAAGTTTTAATAGTTTTTCTTTTTTTAGGTGTTACAATTCCGTCAAAAATGTTTTAATTTTGATTCCGACAGCTTTTCTGTGCTATTTTTATCTGTATCTATGAAATTGCATACTTAAATTGCCAGATTTTTAAAAGTTATTTTTTCTTTTTTTTAGGTGTTACAATTCCGTCAAAAATGTTTTAATTTTGATTCCGACAGCTTTTCTGTACTATTCTTATCTGTATCTATGAAATTTCATACTTAAATTGCCAGATTTTAAAAGTTTTAATAGTTTTTCTTTATTTTTAGGTGTTACAATCCGTCAAAAAAGTTTTTAATTTTGATTCCGACAGATTTTCTGTGATATTTTTATCTGTATCTATGAAATTGCATACTTAAATTGCCAGATTTTAAAATTTTTTTTTTTTTTAGGTGTTACAATTCCGTCAAAAATGTTTTAATTTTGATTCCGACAGCTTTTCTGTACTATTTTTATCTGTATCTATGAAATTGCATACAGATTTGCGTACAGATTGCCAGATTTTTAAAGTTTTAATAGTTTTTTTCTTTTTTTTAGGTGTTACAATTCCGTCAAAAATGTTTTAATTTTGATTCCGACAGCTTTTCTGTGCTATTTTTATCTGTATCTATGAAATTGCATACTTAAATTGCCAGATTTTAAAACTTTTTCTTTTTTTTTAGGTGTTACAATTCCGTCAAAAATGTTTTAATTTTGATTCCGACAGCTTTTCTGTGCTATTTTTATCTGTATCTATGAAATTGCATACTTAAATTGCCAGATTTTAAAACTTTTTCTTTTTTTAGGTGTTACAATTCCGTCAAAAATGTTTTAATTTTGATTCCGACAGCTTTTCTGTGCTATTTTTATCTGTATCTATGAAATTGCATACAGATTTGCAAGATTGCCAGATTTTTAAAGTTTTAATAGTTTTTCTTTTTTTAGGTGTTACAATTCCGTCAAAATGTTTTAATTTTGATTCCGACAGCTTTTCTGTACTATTCTTATCTGTATCTATGAAATTGCATACAGATTTGCATACAGATTGCCAGATTTTTAAAGTTTTAATAGTTTTCTAGGTGTTACAATTCCGTCAAAAATGTTTTAATTTTGATTCCGACAGCTTTTCTGTGCTATTTTTATCTGTATCTATGAAATTGCATACTTAAATTGCCATTTTTAAAAGTTTTAATAGTTTTTCTTTTTTAGGTGTTACAATTCCGTCAAAAATGTTTTAATTTTGATTCCGACAGCTTTTCTGTACTATTCTTATCTGTATCTATGAAATTGCATACAGATTTGCATACAGATTGCCAGATTTTTAAAGTTTTAATAGTTTTTCTTTTTTTTAGGTGTTACAATTCCGTCAAAAATGTTTTAATTTTGATTCCGACAGCTTTTCTGTACTATTCTTATCTGTATCTATGAAATTGCATACTTAAATTGCCAGATTTTAAAAGTTTTAATAGTTTTTCTTTTTTTTAGGTGTTACAATTCCGTCAAAAATGTTTTAATTTTGATTCCGACAGATTTTCTGTGATATTTTTATCTGTATCTATGAAATTGCATACTTAAATTGCCACATTTTAAAAGTTTTAATAGTTTTTCTTTTTTTAGGTGTTACAATTCCGTCAAAAATGTTTTAATTTTGATTCCGACAGCTTTTCTGTACTATTCTTATCTGTATCTATGAAATTGCATACAGATTTGCGTACAGATTGCCAGATTTTTAAAGTTTTAATAGTTTTTCTTTTTTTAGGTGTTACAATTCCGTCAAAAATGTTTTAATTTTGATTCCGACAGCTTTTCTGTACTATTCTTATCTGTATCTATGAAATTGCATACAGATTTGCATACAGATTGCCAGATTTTAAAAGTTTTAATAGTTTTTCTTTTTTTAGGTGTTACAATTCCGTCAAAAATGTTTTAATTTTGATTCCGACAGCTTTTCTGTACTATTCTTATCTGTATCTATGAAATTGCATACTTAAATTGCCAGATTTTAAAAGTTTTAATAGTTTTTCTTTATTTTTAGGTGTTACAATTCCGTCAAAAATGTTTTAATTTTGATTCCGACAGATTTTCTGTGATATTTTTATCTGTATCTATGAAATTGCATACTTAAATTGCCACATTTTAAAAGTTTTAATAGTTTTTCTTTTTTTAGGTGTTACAATTCCGTCAAAAATGTTTTAATTTTGATTCCGACAGCTTTTCTGTACTATTCTTATCTGTATCTATGAAATTGCATACAGATTTGCATACAGATTGCCAGATTTTTAAAGTTTTAATAGTTTTCTAGGTGTTACAATTCCGTCAAAAATGTTTTAATTTTGATTCCGACAGCTTTTCTGTGCTATTTTTTATCTGTATCTATGAAATTGCATACTTAAATTGCCAGATTTTAAAACTTTTTATTTTTTTTTTTTAGGTGTTACAATTCCGTCAAAATGTTTTAATTTTGATTCCGACAGCTTTTCTGTGCTATTTTTATCTGTATCTATGAAATTGCATACTTAAATTGCCAGATTTTAAAATTATTTTTTTTTTTTTAGGTGTTACAATTCCGTCAAAAATGTTTTAATTTTGATTCCGACAGCTTTTCTGTACTATTCTTATCTGTATCTATGAAATTGCATACAGATTTGCGTACAGATTGCCAGATTTTTAAAGTTTTAATAGTTTTTCTTTTTTTTAGGTGTTACAATTCCGTCAAAAATGTTTTAATTTTGATTCCGACAGCTTTTCTGTACTATTCTTATCTGTATCTATGAAATTGCATACAGATTTGCATACAGATTGCCAGATTTTTAAAGTTTTAATAGTTTTTCTTTTTTAGGTGTTACAATTCCGTCAAAAATGTTTTAATTTTGATTCCGACAGCTTTTCTGTGCTATTTTTATCTGTATCTATGAAATTGCATACTTAAATTGCCAGATTTTAAAAGTTTTAATAGTTTTTCTTTTTTTAGGTGTTACAATTCCGTCAAAAATGTTTTAATTTTGATTCCGACAGCTTTTCTGTACTATTCTTATCTGTATCTATGAAATTGCATACGATTTGCATACAGATTGCCAGATTTTAAAAGTTTTAATAGTTTTTCTTTTTTTTAGGTGTTACAATTCCGTCAAAAATGTTTTAATTTTGATTCCGACAGCTTCTCTGTGCTATTTTTATCTGTATCTATGAAATTGCATACTTAAATTGCCACATTTTAAAAGTTTTAATAGTTTTTCTTTTTTTAGGTGTTACAATTCCGTCAAAAATGTTTTAATTTTGATTCCGACAGCTTTTCTGTGCTATTTTTATCTGTATCTATGAAATTGCATACTTAAATTGCCAGATTTTAAAAGTTTTAATAGTTTTTCTTTTTTAGGTGTTACAATTCCGTCAAAAATGTTTTAATTTTGATTCCGACAGCTTTTCTGTACTATTCTTATCTGTATCTATGAAATTGCATACAGATTTGCATACAGATTGCCAGATTTTTAAAGTTTTAATAGTTTTTCTTTTTTTTAGGTGTTACAATTCCGTCAAAAATGTTTTAATTTTGATTCCGACAGCTTTTCTGTACTATTCTTATCTGTATCTATGAAATTGCATACTTAAATTGCCAGATTTTAAAAGTTTTAATAGTTTTTCTTTTTTTTAGGTGTTACAATCCGTCAAATAAGTTTTAATTTTGATTCCGACAGCTTTTCTGTGCTATTTTTATCTGTATCTATGAAATTGCATACTTAAATTGCCAGATTTTAAAAGTTTTAATAGTTTTTCTTTTTTAGGTGTTACAATTCCGTCAAAAATGTTTTAATTTTGATTCCGACAGCTTTTCTGTACTATTCTTATCTGTATCTATGAAATTGCATACAGATTTGCATACAGATTGCCAGATTTTTAAAAGTATTAATAGTTTTTCTTTTTTTTAGGTGTTACAATTCCGTCAAAAATGTTTTAATTTTGATTCCGACAGCTTTTCTGTACTATTTTTTATCTGTATCTATGAAATTGCATACAGATTTGCATACAATTGCCAGATTTTTAAAGTTTTAATAGTTTTTCTTTTTTTTAGGTGTTACAATTCCGTCAAAAATGTTTTAATTTTGATTCCGACAGCTTTTCTGTACTATTCTTATCTGTATCTATGAAATTGCATACTTAAATTGCCAGATTTTAAAAGTTTTAATAGTTTTTCTTTATTTTTCTTTTGATTCCGACAGATTTTCTGTGATATTTTTATCTGTATCTATGAAATTGCATACTTAAATTGCCACATTTTAAAAGTTTTAATAGTTTTTCTTTTTTTAGGTGTTACAATTCCGTCAAAAATGTTTTAATTTTGATTCCGACAGCTTTTCTGTGCTATTTTTATCTGTATCTATGAAATTGCATACAGATTTGCGTACAGATTGCCAGATTTTTAAAGTTTTAATAGTTTTTCTTTTTTTTAGGTGTTACAATTCCGTCAAAAATGTTTTAATTTTGATTCCGACAGCTTTTCTGTACTATTTTTATCTGTATCTATGAAATTGCATACAGATTGCCAGATTTTTAAAGTTTTAATAGTTTTCTAGGTGTTACAATTCCGTCAAAAATGTTTTAATTTTGATTCCGACAGCTTTTCTGTGCTATTTTTATCTGTATCTATGAAATTGCATACTTAAATTGCCAGATTTTAAAAGTTTTAATAGTTTTTCTTTTTTTAGGTGTTACAATTCCGTCAAAATGTTTTAATTTTGATTCCGACAGCTTTTCTGTACTATTCTTATCTGTATCTATGAAATTGCATACTGATTTGCATACAGATTGCCAGATTTTAAAAGTTTTAATAGTTTTTCTTTTTTTAGGTGTTACAATTCCGTCAAAAATGTTTTAATTTTGATTCCGACAGCTTTTCTGTGCTATTTTTATCTGTATCTATGAAATTGCATACTTAAATTGCCAGATTTTAAAAGTTTTAATAGTTTTTCTTTTTTTAGGTGTTACAATTCCGTCAAAAATGTTTTAATTTTGATTCCGACAGCTTTTCTGTGCTATTTTTATCTGTATCTATGAAATTGCATACTTAAATTGCCAGATTTTAAAAGTTTTAATAGTTTTTCTTTTTTAGGTGTTACAATTCCGTCAAAATGTTTTAATTTTGATTCCGACAGCTTTTCTGTACTATTCTTATCTGTATCTATGAAATTGCATACAGATTTGTCACAGATTGCCAGATTTTTAAAGTTTTAATAGTTTTTCTTTTTTTAGGTGTTACAATTCCGTCAAAAATGTTTTAATTTTGATTCCGACAGCTTTTCTGTACTATTCTTATCTGTATCTATGAAATTGCATACTTAAATTGCCAGATTTTAAAAGTTTTAATAGTTTTTCTTTATTTTTAGGTGTTACAATCCGTCAAAAAAGTTTTTAATTTTGATTCCGACAGATTTTCTGTGATATTTTTATCTGTATCTATGAAATTGCATACTTAAATTGCCACATTTTAAAAGTTTTAATAGTTTTTCTTTTTTAGGTGTTACAATTCCGTCAAAATGTTTTAATTTTGATTCCGACAGCTTTTCTGTACTATTTTTATCTGTATCTATGAAATTGCATACAGATTTAAATTGCCAGATTTTTAAAGTATTAATAGTTTTTCTTTTTTTAGGGTGTTACAATTCCGTCAAAAATGTTTTAATTTTGATTCCGACAGCTTTTCTGTACTATTCTTATCTGTATCTATGAAATTGCATACAGATTTGCATACAGATTGCCAGATTTTTAAAGTTTTAATAGTTTTTCTTTTTTTTTAGGTGTTACAATTCCGTCAAAATGTTTTAATTTTGATTCCGACAGCTTTTCTGTACTATTCTTATCTGTATCTATGAAATTGCATACTTAAATTGCCAGATTTTAAAAGTTTTAATAGTTTTTCTTTATTTTTAGGTGTTACAATCCGTCAAAAAAGTTTTTAATTTTGATTCCGACAGATTTTCTGTGATATTTTTATCTGTATCTATGAAATTGCATACTTAAATTGCCACATTTTAAAAGTTTTAATAGTTTTTCTTTTTTTAGGTGTTACAATTCCGTCAAAAATGTTTTAATTTTGATTCCGACAGCTTTTCTGTACTATTCTTATCTGTATCTATGAAATTGCATACAGATTTGCATACAGATTGCCAGATTTTTAAAGTTTTAATAGTTTTCTAGGTGTTACAATTCCGTCAAAAATGTTTTAATTTTGATTCCGACAGCTTTTCTGTGCTATTTTTATCTGTATCTATGAAATTGCATACTTAAATTGCCAGATTTTAAAAGTTTTAATAGTTTTTTTTTTTAGGTGTTACAATTCCGTCAAAAATGTTTTAATTTTGATTCCGACAGCTTTTCTGTGCTATTTTTATCTGTATCTATGAAATTGCATACTTAAATTGCCAGATTTTAAAACTTTTTCTTTTTTTTTAGGTGTTACAATTCCGTCAAAAATGTTTTAATTTTGATTCCGACAGCTTTTCTGTACTATTCTTATCTGTATCTATGAAATTGCATACAGATTTGCGTACAGATTGCCAGATTTTTAAAGTTTTAATAGTTTTTCTTTTTTTAGGTGTTACAATTCCGTCAAAAATGTTTTAATTTTGATTCCGACAGCTTTTCTGTACTATTCTTATCTGTATCTATGAAATTGCATACAGATTTGCATACAGATTGCCAGATTTTTAAAGTTTTAATAGTTTTTCTTTTTTTAGGTGTTACAATTCCGTCAAAAATGTTTTAATTTTGATTCCGACAGCTTTTCTGTACTATTCTTATCTGTATCTATGAAATTGCATACTTAAATTGCCAGATTTTAAAAGTTTTAATAGTTTTTCTTTATTTTTAGGTGTTACAATCCGTCAAAAAAGTTTTTAATTTTGATTCCGACAGATTTTCTGTGATATTTTTATCTGTATCTATGAAATTGCATACTTAAATTGCCACATTTTAAAAGTTTTAATAGTTTTTCTTTTTTTAGGTGTTACAATTCCGTCAAAAATGTTTTAATTTTGATTCCGACAGCTTTTCTGTACTATTCTTATCTGTATCTATGAAATTGCATACAGATTTGCGTACAGATTGCCAGATTTTTAAAGTTTTAATAGTTTTTCTTTTTTTTTAGGTGTTACAATTCCGTCAAAAATGTTTTAATTTTGATTCCGACAGCTTTTCTGTACTATTCTTATCTGTATCTATGAAATTGCATACAGATTGCCAGATTTTTAAAGTTTTAATAGTTTTCTAGGTGTTACAATTCCGTCAAAAATGTTTTAATTTTGATTCCGACAGCTTTTCTGTGCTATTTTTATCTGTATCTATGAAATTGCATACTTAAATTGCCAGATTTTAAAAGTTTTAATAGTTTTTCTTTTTTAGGTGTTACAATTCCGTCAAAAATGTTTTAATTTTGATTCCGACAGCTTTTCTGTACTATTCTTATCTGTATCTATGAAATTGCATACTGATTTGCATACAGATTGCCAGATTTTAAAAGTTTTAATAGTTTTTCTTTTTTTTAGGTGTTACAATTCCGTCAAAAATGTTTTAATTTTGATTCCGACAGCTTCTCTGTGCTATTTTTATCTGTATCTATGAAATTGCATACTTAAATTGCCACATTTTAAAAGTTTTAATAGTTTTTCTTTTTTAGGTGTTACAATTCCGTCAAAAATGTTTTAATTTTGATTCCGACAGCTTTTCTGTGCTATTTTTATCTGTATCTATGAAATTGCATACTTAAATTGCCAGATTTTAAAAGTTTTAATAGTTTTTCTTTTTTTAGGTGTTACAATTCCGTCAAAAATGTTTTAATTTTGATTCCGACATCTTTTCTGTACTATTCTTATCTGTATCTATGAAATTGCATACAGATTTGCATACAGATTGCCGGATTTTTAAAGTTTTAATAGTTTTTCTTTTTTTAGGTGTTACAATTCCGTCAAAAATGTTTTAATTTTGATTCCGACAGCTTTTCTGTACTATTCTTATCTGTATCTATGAAATTTCATACTTAAATTGCCAGATTTTAAAAGTTTTAATAGTTTTCTTTTTTTTAGGTGTTACAATCCGTCAAAAAAGTTTTTAATTTTGATTCCGACAGATTTTCTGTGATATTTTTATCTGTATCTATGAAATTGCATACTTAAATTGCCAGATTTTAAAAGTTTTAATAGTTTTTTTTTTTTTAGGTGTTACAATTCCGTCAAAAATGTTTTAATTTTGATTCCGACGCTTTTCTGTACTATTCTTATCTGTATCTATGAAATTGCATACAGATTTGCATACAGATTGCCAGATTTTTAAAGTTTTAATAGTTTTTCTTTTTTTAGGTGTTACAATTCCGTCAAAAATGTTTTAATTTTGATTCCGACATCTTTTCTGTACTATTCTTATCTGTATCTATGAAATTGCATGCAGATTTGCATACAGATTGCCGGATTTTTAAAGTTTTAATAGTTTTTCTTTTTTTAGGTGTTACAATTCCGTCAAAAATGTTTTAATTTTGATTCCGACAGCTTTTCTGTACTATTCTTATCTGTATCTATGAAATTTCATACTTAAATTGCCAGATTTTAAAAGTTTTAATAGTTTTTCTTTATTTTTAGGTGTTACAATTCCGACAGATTTTCTGTGATATTTTTATCTGTATCTATGAAATTGCATACTTAAATTGCCACATTTTAAAAGTTTTAATAGTTTTTCTTTTTTTAGGTGTTACAATTCCGTCAAAAATGTTTTAATTTTGATTCCGACAGCTTTTCTGTACTATTCTTATCTGTATCTATGAAATTGCATACAGATTTGCATACAGATTGCCAGATTTTTAAAGTTTTAATAGTTTTTCTTTTTTAGGTGTTACAATTCCGTCAAAAATGTTTTAATTTTGATTCCGACAGCTTTTCTGTGCTATTTTTATCTGTATCTATGAAATTGCATACTTAAATTGCCAGATTTTAAAAGTTTTAATAGTTTTTCTTTTTTTAGGTGTTACAATTCCGTCAAAAATGTTTTAATTTTGATTCCGACAGCTTTTCTGTGCTATTTTTATCTGTATCTATGAAATTGCATACTTAAATTGCCAGATTTTAAAACTTTTTCTTTTTTTAGGTGTTACAATTCCGTCAAAAATGTTTTAATTTTGATTCCGACAGCTTTTCTGTACTATTCTTATCTGTATCTATGAAATTGCATACAGATTTGCGTACAGATTGCCAGATTTTTAAAGTTTTAATAGTTTTTCTTTTTTTTTAGGTGTTACAATTCCGTCAAAAATGTTTTAATTTTGATTCCGACAGCTTTTCTGTACTATTTTTATCTGTATCTATGAAATTGCATACAGATTTGCATACAGATTGCCAGATTTTTAAAGTTTTAATAGTTTTCTTTTTTTTAGGTGTTACAATTCCGTCAAAAATGTTTTAATTTTGATTCCGACAGCTTTTCTGTACTATTTTTATCTGTATCTATGAAATTGCATACTTAAATTGCCAGATTTTAAAAGTTTTAATAGTTTTACTTTTTTTAGGTGTTACAATTCCGTCAAAAATGTTTTAATTTTGATTCCGACAGCTTTTCTGTACTATTCTTATCTGTATCTATGAAATTGCATACTGATTTGCATACAAATTGCCAGATTTTAAAAGTTTTAATAGTTTAGTTTTCTTTTTTAGGTGTTACAATTCCGTCAAAAATGTTTTAATTTTGATTCCGACAGCTTCTCTGTGCTATTTTTATCTGTATCTATGAAATTGCATACTTAAATTGCCACATTTTAAAAGTTTTAATAGTTTTTCTTTTTTAGGTGTTACAATTCCGTCAAAAATGTTTTAATTTTGATTCCGACAGCTTTTCTGTGCTATTTTTATCTGTATCTATGAAATTGCATACTTAAATTGCCAGATTTTAAAAGTTTTAATAGTTTTTCTTTTTTAGGTGTTACAATTCCGTCAAAAATGTTTTAATTTTGATTCCGACAGCTTTTCTGTACTATTCTTATCTGTATCTATGAAATTGCATACAGATTTGCATACAGATTGCCAGATTTTTAAAGTTTTAATAGTTTTTCTTTTTTTAGGTGTTACAATTCCGTCAAAAATGTTTTAATTTTGATTCCGACAGCTTTTCTGTACTATTCTTATCTGTATCTATGAAATTGCATACTTAAATTGCCAGATTTTAAAAGTTTTAATAGTTTTTCTTTATTTTTAGGTGTTACAATCCGTCAAAAAAGTTTTTAATTTTGATTCCGACAGCTTCTCTGTGCTATTTTTATCTGTATCTATGAAATTGCATACTTAAATTGCCACATTTTAAAAGTTTTAATAGTTTTTCTTTTTTTAGGTGTTACAATTCCGTCAAAAATGTTTTAATTTTGATTCCGACGCTTTTCTGTACTATTCTTATCTGTATCTATGAAATTGCATACAGATTTGCATACAGATTGCCAGATTTTTAAAGTTTTAATAGTTTTTCTTTTTTTTAGGTGTTACAATTCCGTCAAAAATGTTTTAATTTTGATTCCGACAGCTTTTCTGTACTATTCTTATCTGTATCTATGAAATTGCATACTTAAATTGCCAGATTTTAAAAGTTTTAATAGTTTTTCTTTATTTTTAGGTGTTACAATTCCGTCAAAAATGTTTTAATTTTGATTCCGACAGCTTTTCTGTGCTATTTTTATCTGTATCTATGAAATTGCATACTTAAATTGCCAGATTTTAAAAGTTTTAATAGTTTTTCTTTTTTTAGGTGTTACAATTCCGTCAAAAATGTTTTAATTTTGATTCCGACAGCTTTTCTGTACTATTCTTATCTGTATCTATGAAATTGCATACTGATTTGCATACAGATTGCCAGATTTTAAAAGTTTTAATAGTTTTTCTTTTTTTTAGGTGTTACAATTCCGTCAAAAATGTTTTAATTTTGATTCCGACAGCTTCTCTGTGCTATTTTTATCTGTATCTATGAAATTGCATACTTAAATTGCCACATTTTAAAAGTTTTAATAGTTTTTCTTTTTTTAGGTGTTACAATTCCGTCAAAAATGTTTTAATTTTGATTCCGACAGCTTTTCTGTGCTATTTTTATCTGTATCTATGAAATTGCATACTTAAATTGCCAGATTTTAAAAGTTTTAATAGTTTTTCTTTTTTTAGGTGTTACAATTCCGTCAAAAATGTTTTAATTTTGATTCCGACAGCTTTTCTGTACTATTCTTATCTGTATCTATGAAATTGCATACAGATTTGCATACAGATTGCCAGATTTTTAAAGTTTTAATAGTTTTTCTTTTTTTAGGTGTTACAATTCCGTCAAAATGTTTTAATTTTGATTCCGACAGCTTTTCTGTACTATTCTTATCTGTATCTATGAAATTGCATACTTAAATTGCCAGATTTTAAAAGTTTTAATAGTTTTTCTTTTTTTTAGGTGTTACAATCCGTCAAAAAGTTTTTAATTTTGATTCCGACAGCTTCTCTGTGCTATTTTTATCTGTATCTATGAAATTGCATACTTAAATTGCCACATTTTAAAAGTTTTAATAGTTTTTCTTTTTTTAGGTGTTACAATTCCGTCAAAAATGTTTTAATTTTGATTCCGACAGCTTTTCTGTACTATTTTTATCTGTATCTATGAAATTGCATACAGATTTGCATACAGATTGCCAGATTTTTAAAGTATTAATAGTTTTTCTTTTTTTTAGGTGTTACAATTCCGTCAAAAATGTTTTAATTTTGATTCCGACAGCTTTTCTGTACTATTCTTATCTGTATCTATGAAATTGCATACAGATTTGCATACAGATTGCCAGATTTTTAAAGTTTTAATAGTTTTTCTTTTTTTAGGTGTTACAATTCCGTCAAAAATGTTTTAATTTTGATTCCGACAGCTTTTCTGTACTATTCTTATCTGTATCTATGAAATTGCATACTTAAATTGCCAGATTTTAAAAGTTTTAATAGTTTTTCTTTATTTTTAGGTGTTACAATCCGTCAAAAAAGTTTTTAATTTTGATTCCGACAGATTTTCTGTGATATTTTTATCTGTATCTATGAAATTGCATACTTAAATTGCCACATTTTAAAAGTTTTAATAGTTTTTCTTTTTTTAGGTGTTACAATTCCGTCAAAAATGTTTTAATTTTGATTCCGACGCTTTTCTGTACTATTCTTATCTGTATCTATGAAATTGCATACAGATTTGCATACAGATTGCCAGATTTTTAAAGTTTTAAAACTTTTTCTTTTTTTTAGGTGTTACAATTCCGTCAAAAATGTTTTAATTTTGATTCCGACAGCTTTTCTGTACTATTCTTATCTGTATCTATGAAATTGCATACTTAAATTGCCAGATTTTAAAAGTTTTAATAGTTTTTCTTTATTTTTAGGTGTTACAATCCGTCAAAAAAGTTTTTAATTTTGATTCCGACAGATTTTCTGTGATATTTTTATCTGTATCTATGAAATTGCATACTTAAATTGCCACATTTTAAAAGTTTTAATAGTTTTTCTTTTTTTAGGTGTTACAATTCCGTCAAAAATGTTTTAATTTTGATTCCGACGCTTTTCTGTACTATTCTTATCTGTATCTATGAAATTGCATACAGATTTGCATACAGATTGCCAGATTTTTAAAGTTTTAATAGTTTTTCTTTTTTTTAGGTGTTACAATTCCGTCAAAAATGTTTTAATTTTGATTCCGACAGCTTTTCTGTACTATTCTTATCTGTATCTATGAAATTGCATACAGATTTGCATACAGATTGCCAGATTTTTAAAGTTTTAATAGTTTTCTAGGTGTTACAATTCCGTCAAAAATGTTTTAATTTTGATTCCGACAGCTTTTCTGTGCTATTTTTATCTGTATCTATGAAATTGCATACTTAAATTGCCAGATTTTAAAAGTTTTAATAGTTTTTCTTTTTTTAGGTGTTACAATTCCGTCAAAAATGTTTTAATTTTGATTCCGACAGCTTTTCTGTACTATTCTTATCTGTATCTATGAAATTGCATACTTAAATTGCCAGATTTTAAAAGTTTTAATAGTTTTACTTTTTTTAGGTGTTACAATTCCGTCAAAAATGTTTTAATTTTAATTCCGACAGCTTTTCTGTACTATTCTTATCTGTATCTATGAAATTGCATACTGATTTGCATACAGATTGCCAGATTTTAAAAGTTTTAATAGTTTTTCTTTTTTTTAGGTGTTACAATTCCGTCAAAAATGTTTTAATTTTGATTCCGACAGCTTCTCTGTGCTATTTTTATCTGTATCTATGAAATTGCATACTTAAATTGCCACATTTTAAAAGTTTTAATAGTTTTTCTTTTTTAGGTGTTACAATTCCGTCAAAATGTTTTAATTTTGATTCCGACAGCTTTTCTGTGCTATTTTTATCTGTATCTATGAAATTGCATACTTAAATTGCCAGATTTTAAAAGTTTTAATAGTTTTTCTTTTTTTAGGTGTTACAATTCCGTCAAAAATGTTTTAATTTTGATTCCTACAGCTTTTCTGTACTATTCTTATCTGTATCTATGAAATTGCATACAGATTTGCATACAGATTGCCAGATTTTTAAAGTTTTAATAGTTTTTCTTTTTTTTTAGGTGTTACAATTCCGTCAAAAATGTTTTAATTTTGATTCCGACAGCTTTTCTGTACTATTCTTATCTGTATCTATGAAATTGCATACTTAAATTGCCAGATTTTAAAAGTTTTAATAGTTTTTCTTTATTTTTAGGTGTTACAATCCGTCAAAAAAGTTTTTAATTTTGATTCCGACAGCTTCTCTGTGCTATTTTTATCTGTATCTATGAAATTGCATACTTAAATTGCCACATTTTAAAAGTTTTAATAGTTTTTTTTTTTTTAGGTGTTACAATTCCGTCAAAAATGTTTTAATTTTGATTCCGACGCTTTTCTGTACTATTCTTATCTGTATCTATGAAATTGCATACAGATTTGCATACAGATTGCCAGATTTTTAAAGTATTAATAGTTTTTCTTTTTTTTAGGTGTTACAATTCCGTCAAAAATGTTTTAATTTTGATTCCGACAGCTTTTCTGTACTATTCTTATCTGTATCTATGAAATTGCATACAGATTTGCATACAGATTGCCAGATTTTTAAAGTTTTAATAGTTTTTCTTTTTTTTAGGTGTTACAATTCCGTCAAAAATGTTTTAATTTTGATTCCGACAGCTTTTCTGTGCTATTTTTATCTGTATCTATGAAATTGCATACTTAAATTGCCAGATTTTAAAAGTTTTAATAGTTTTTCTTTTTTTAGGTGTTACAATCCGTCAAAAATGTTTTAATTTTGATTCCGACAGCTTTTCTGTGATATTTTTATCTGTATCTATGAAATTGCATACTTAAATTGCCACATTTTAAAAGTTTTAATAGTTTTTTTTTTTTTAGGTGTTACAATTCCGTCAAAAATGTTTTAATTTTGATTCCGACAGCTTTTCTGTACTATTCTTATCTGTATCTATGAAATTGCATACAGATTTGCATACAGATTGCCAGATTTTTAAAGTTTTAAAACTTTTTCTTTTTTAGGTGTTACAATTCCGTCAAAAATGTTTTAATTTTGATTCCGACAGCTTTTCTGTGCTATTTTTATCTGTATCTATGAAATTGCATACTTAAATTGCCAGATTTTAAAAGTTTTAATAGTTTTTCTTTTTTTAGGTGTTACAATTCCGTCAAAAATGTTTTTAATTTTGATTCCGACAGATTTTCTGTGATATTTTTATCTGTATCTATGAAATTGCATACTTAAATTGCCAGATTTTAAAAGTTTTAATAGTTTTTCTTTATTTTTAGGTGTTACAATCCGTCAAAAAAGTTTTTAATTTTGATTCCGACAGCTTTTCTGTACTATTCTTATCTGTATCTATGAAATTGCATACGTTTGCATAAGATTGCCAGATTTTTAAAGTTTTAATAGTTTTTCTTTTTTTAGGTGTTACAATTCCGTCAAAAATGTTTTAATTTTGATTCCGACAGCTTTTCTGTACTATTCTTATCTGTATCTATGAAATTGCATACAGATTTGCATACAGATTGCCAGATTTTTAAAGTTTTAATAGTTTTCTTTTTTTTAGGTGTTACAATTCCGTCAAAAATGTTTTAATTTTGATTCCGACAGCTTTTCTGTACTATCTGTATCTATGAAATTGCATACTTAAATTGCCAGATTTTAAAAGTTTTAATAGTTTTTCTTTTTTTAGGTGTTACAATTCCGTCAAAAATGTTTTAATTTTGATTCCGACAGCTTTTCTGTACTATTCTTATCTGTATCTATGAAATTGCATACAGATTTGCATACAGATTGCCAGATTTTAAAAGTTTTAATAGTTTTTCTTTTTTTTAGGTGTTACAATTCCGTCAAAAATGTTTTAATTTTGATTCCGACAGCTTCTCTGTGCTATTTTTATCTGTATCTATGAAATTGCATACGTTTAAATTGCCACATTTTTAAAGTTTTAATAGTTTTTCTTTTTTTAGGTGTTACAATTCCGTCAAAAATGTTTTAATTTTGATTCCGACAGCTTTTCTGTGCTATTTTTATCTGTATCTATGAAATTGCATACTTAAATTGCCAGATTTTAAAAGTTTTAATAGTTTTTCTTTTTTTAGGTGTTACAATTCCGTCAAAAATGTTTTAATTTTGATTCCGACAGCTTTTCTGTACTATTCTTATCTGTATCTATGAAATTGCATACAGATTTGCATTAAAGATTGCCAGATTTTTAAAGTTTTAATAGTTTTTCTTTTTTTTAGGTGTTACAATTCCGTCAAAAATGTTTTAGTTTTGATTCCGACAGCTTTTCTGTGCTATTTTTTATCTGTATCTATGAAATTGCATACTTAAATTGCCAGATTTTAAAAGTTTTAATAGTTTTTCTTTTTTTAGGTGTTACAATTCCGTCAAAAAGTTTTTAATTTTGATTCCGACAGCTTTTCTGTGCTATTTTTATCTGTATCTATGAAATTGCATACTTAAATTGCCAGATTTTAAAAGTTTTAATAGTTTTGGAACGAAGTTCCCTTATGGCGCGGTATGAGTTTGGCGGAGGAGGGCTAGCCGAGAAAAACCGTAACGTAACGTTAAACGGCTCTCCGGCTCTCTGTCTTCTTCTTGTTGGTGTTCTGGCAGGGAGGAGCCAAGTGCCCGGCTAGCTAAGTCGGTAGAGCATGAGACTCTTAATCTCAGGGTCGTGGGTTCGAGCCCCACGTTAGGCGAAGAAAATTTTTTGTAATATTTTTTCTATTCTTTATTCTTGAATTTACTTAGTAGATTAAAATAATCATTTTGTCTCTCTGCGGTTCTTGTCTGGAGTGCCGGAACAATTTTCTCAAGACACAAACCTTATTAAAACATTGAATTTGTGTTGAACTTTTTTGACAATGTGGCGTATTTTTGCGCTCGTGGTAAAATTAAATAAAAAACGTAGACAAAACAAAACAAGAATTATCGAAAAACACTTAAAATTAGTCTTATATTTTTGTTATTTCATGTTTTTGTCTATTCATGTGGTTAATTTCGGTTTTAATTTGATCAAAATCGGACGACTTTCATTCAAATAGCTTCAAAACTGAGGGACTAGTTTGCGTAGAAACGGACAGGCGGACAGGCGGACAGACGGACATGGCTAGATCGACTCTGCTGTTGATGCTGATCATCAAATATATATTTACTTTATAGAGTCGGAAATGTTGCAAACTTCTGACTAACATTATAATACATTATAATATATAACATTCACAGCTATGTATTTTCTTCTACATTTAACGATCGTTTCTATTGCAGCTATATGATAAAGAAGTCCGATTTTTATAAAGTTAAGATCGTAATACTTTGGCCATATCTCAAATTATATGAAAATGAGTTAAAAATTGGGTAAGGTTTCATTTTGATACCCTTGCGGGGTATTATAATTTTAGTCAGAAGTTTGCAACGCAGTGAAGGAGACATTTCCGACTATATAAAGTATATGTATTCTTGATCAGCATCAACAGCAGAGTCGATCTAGCAATGCACTGTGGTCGATCCCATAGGCCAAAAAAAAAAAAACGGCTCTCCGGCTCTCTGTCTTCTTCTTGTTGGTGTTCTGGCAGGGAGGAGCCAAGTGCCCGGCTAGCTCAGTCGGTAGAGCATGAGACTCTCTAATCTCAGGGTCGTGGGTTCGAGCCCCACGTTAGGCGAAGAAAATTTTTTGTAATATTTTTTCTATTCTTTATTCTTGAATTTACTTAGTAGATTAAAATAATCATTTTTCGCCTTCATTTACTCCTGTCTCTCCTTCATTGACCTCCATCTCGTCATGCCTGCTAAACAGTACACATGCCAAAGGAACTTCGTTCCTCACGCGTGTCCCTAGACACACACTGCTTTTTTTTTTTTTTTTAGGTGTTACAATTCCGTCAAAAATGTTTTAATTTTGATTCCGACAGCTTTTCTGTGCTATTTTTATCTGTATCTATGAAATTGCATACTTAAATTGCCAGATTTTAAAAGTTTTAATTTTTTTCTTTTTTAGGTGTTACAATTCCGTCAAAAATGTTTTAATTTTGATTCCGACAGCTTTTCTGTACTATTCTTATCTGTATCTATGAAATTGCATACAGATTTGCATACAGATTGCCAGATTTTTAAAGTTTTAATAGTTTTTCTTTTTTTTAGGTGTTACAATTCCGTCAAAAATGTTTTAATTTTGATTCCGACAGCTTTTCTGTACTATTTTTATCTGTATCTATGAAATTGCATACTTAAATTGCCAGATTTTAAAACTTTTAATAGTTTTTCTTTTTTTTAGGTGTTACAATTCCGTCAAAAATGTTTTTAATTTTGATTCCGACAGCTTTTCTGTGCTATTTTTATCTGTATCTATGAAATTGCATACTTAAATTGCCAGATTTTAAAAGTTTTAATAGTTTTTCTTTTTTAGGTGTTACAATTCCGTCAAAAATGTTTTAATTTTGATTCCGACAGCTTTTCTGTACTATTCTTATCTGTATCTATGAAATTGCATACAGATTTGCATACAGATTGCCAGATTTTTAAAGTTTTAATAGTTTTTCTTTTTTTAGGTGTTACAATTCCGTCAAAAATGTTTTAATTTTGATTCCGACAGCTTTTCTGTACTATTCTTATCTGTATCTATGAAATTGCATACTTTAAATTGCCAGATTTTAAAAGTTTTAATAGTTTTTCTTTTTTTTAGGTGTTACAATTCCGTCAAAAATGTTTTAATTTTGATTCCGACAGCTTTTCTGTACTATTTTTATCTGTATCTATGAAATTGCATACTTAAATTGCCAGATTTTAAAAGTTTTAATAGTTTTTTTTTTTTTAGGTGTTACAATTCCGTCAAAAATGTTTTTAATTTTGATTCCGACAGCTTTTCTGTGCTATTTTTATCTGTATCTATGAAATTGCATACGTTAAATTGCCACATTTTAAAAGTTTTAATAGTTTTTCTTTTTTTAGGTGTTACAATTCCGTCAAAAATGTTTTAATTTTGATTCCGACAGCTTTTCTGTACTATTCTTATCTGTATCTATGAAATTGCATACGATTTGCATACAGATTGCCAGATTTTTAAAGTTTTAAAACTTTTTCTTTTTTTAGGTGTTACAATTCCGTCAAAAATGTTTTAATTTTGATTCCGACAGCTTTTCTGTACTATTTTTATCTGTATCTATGAAATTGCATACTTAAATTGCCAGATTTTAAAAGTTTTAATAGTTTTTCTTTTTTTAGGTGTTACAATTCCGTCAAAAATGTTTTAATTTTGATTCCGACAGCTTTTCTGTGCTATTTTTATCTGTATCTATGAAATTGCATACTTTAAATTGCCAGATTTTAAAAGTTTTAATAGTTTTTCTTTTTTTAGGTGTTACAATTCCGTCAAAAATGTTTTAATTTTGATTCCGACAGCTTTTCTGTACTATTCTTATCTGTATCTATGAAATTGCATACAGATTTGCATACAGATTGCCAGATTTTTAAAGTTTTAATAGTTTTTCTTTTTTTAGGTGTTACAATTCCGTCAAAAATGTTTTAATTTTGATTCCGACAGCTTTTCTGTGCTATTTTTATCTGTATCTATGAAATTGCATACTTAAATTGCCAGATTTTAAAAGTTTTAATAGTTTTTCTCTTTTTTTAGGTGTTACAATTCCGTCAAAAATGTTTTAATTTTGATTCCGACAGCTTTTCTGTACTATTTTTATCTGTATCTATGAAATTGCATTGATTTGCATACAGATTGCCAGATTTTAAAAGTTTTAATAGTTTTTCTTTTTTTAGGTGTTACAATTCCGTCAAAAATGTTTTAATTTTGATTCCGACAGCTTTTCTGTACTATTTTTATCTGTATCTATGAAATTGCATACGATTTAAATTGCCAGATTTTTAAAGTTTTAATAGTTTTTCTTTTTTTAGGTGTTACAATTCCGTCAAAAATGTTTTAATTTTGATTCCGACAGCTTTTCTGTACTATTTTTATCTGTATCTATGAAATTGCATACTTAAATTGCCAGATTTTAAAAGTTTTAATAGTTTTTCTTTTTTTTAGGTGTTACAATTCCGTCAAAAATGTTTTAATTTTGATTCCGACAGCTTTTCTGTACTATTTTTATCTGTATCTATGAAATTGCATACTTATAAGATTGCCAGATTTTAAAAGTTTTAATAGTTTTTCTTTTTTTAGGTGTTACAATTCCGTCAAAAATGTTTTAATTTTGATTCCGACAGCTTTTCTGTACTATTCTTATCTGTATCTATGAAATTGCATAAATTTGCATACAGATTGCCAGATTTTTAAAGTTTTAATAGTTTTTCTTTTTTTTTAGGTGTTACAATTCCGTCAAAAATGTTTTAATTTTGATTCCGACAGCTTTTCTGTGATATTTTTATCTGTATCTATGAAATTGCATACTTAAATTGCCAGATTTTAAAAGTTTTAATAGTTTTTCTTTTTTAGGTGTTACAATTCCGTCAAAAATGTTTTAATTTTGATTCCGACAGCTTTTCTGTACTATTCTTATCTGTATCTATGAAATTGCATACAGATTTGCATACAGATTGCCAGATTTTTAAAGTTTTAATAGTTTTTTCTTTTTTTAGGTGTTACAATTCCGTCAAAAATGTTTTAATTTTGATTCCGACAGCTTTTCTGTACTATTTTTTATCTGTATCTATGAAATTGCATACTTAAATTGCCAGATTTTAAAAGTTTTAATAGTTTTTCTTTTTTTTAGGTGTTACAATTCCGTCAAAAATGTTTTAATTTTGATTCCGACAGCTTTTCTGTACTATTCTTATCTGTATCTATGAAATTGCATACAGATTTGCATACAGATTGCCAGATTTTTAAAGTTTTAATAGTTTTTCTTTTTTTAGGTGTTACAATTCCGTCAAAAATGTTTTAATTTTGATTCCGACAGCTTTTCTGTACTATTTTTATCTGTATCTATGAAATTGCATACAGATTTCTACAAATTGCCAGATTTTTAAAGTTTTAATTTTTTTTTTTTTTTTAGGTGTTACAATTCCGTCAAAAATGTTTTAATTTTGATTCCGACAGCTTTTCTGTACTATTCTTATCTGTATCTTATTGCATACAGATTTGCATACTTAAATTGCCAGATTTTAAAAGTTTTAATAGTTTTTCTTTTTTTTAGGTGTTACAATTCCGTCAAAAATGTTTTAATTTTGATTCCGACAGCTTTTCTGTGATATTTTTATCTGTATCTATGAAATTGCATACTTAAATTGCCAGATTTTAAAAGTTTTAATAGTTTTTCTTTTTTTAGGTGTTACAATTCCGTCAAAAATGTTTTAATTTTGATTCCGACAGCTTTTCTGTACTATTCTTATCTGTATCTATGAAATTGCATACAGATTTGCATACAGATTGCCAGATTTTTAAAGTTTTAATAGTTTTTCTTTTTTTTAGGTGTTACAATTCCGTCAAAAATGTTTTAATTTTGATTCCGACAGCTTTTCTGTACTATTCTTATCTGTATCTATGAAATTGCATACGTTTAAATTGCCAGATTTTAAAAGTTTTAATAGTTTTTTTTATTTTTAGGTGTTACAATTCCGTCAAAAAATTTTTAATTTTGATTCCGACAGCTTTTCTGTGCTATTTTTATCTGTATCTATGAAATTGCATACTTAAATTGCCAGATTTTAAAAGTTTTAATAGTTTTTCTTTTTTTAGGTGTTACAATTCCGTCAAAAATGTTTTAATTTTGATTCCGACAGCTTTTCTGTACTATTCTTATCTGTATCTATGAAATTGCATACAGATTTGCATACAGATTGCCAGATTTTTAAAGTTTTAATAGTTTTTCTTTTTTTAGGTGTTACAATTCCGTCAAAAATGTTTTAATTTTGATTCCGACAGCTTTTCTGTACTATTCTTATCTGTATCTATGAAATTGCATACTTACAATTGCCAGATTTTAAAAGTTTTAATAGTTTTTCTTTTTTTTAGGTGTTACAATTCCGTCAAAAATGTTTTAATTTTGATTCCGACAGCTTTTCTGTAATATTTTTATCTGTATCTATGAAATTGCATACTTTATAAATTGCCAGATTTTTAAAGTTTTAATTTTTTAGGTGTTACAATTCCGTCAAAAATGTTTTAATTTTGATTCCGACAGCTTTTCTGTACTATTTTTATCTGTATCTATGAAATTGCATACTTTAAATTGCCAGATTTTAAAAGTTTTAATAGTTTTTCTTTTTTTAGGTGTTACAATTCCGTCAAAATGTTTTAATTTTGATTCCGACAGCTTTTCTGTACTATTTTTATCTGTATCTATGAAATTGCATACGATTTGCATACAGATTGCCAGATTTTAAAAGTTTTAATAGTTTTTTTTTTTTAGGTGTTACAATTCCGTCAAAAATGTTTTAATTTTGATTCCGACAGCTTTTCTGTGCTATTTTTATCTGTATCTATGAAATTGCATACTTAAATTGCCAGATTTTAAAAGTTTTAATAGTTTTTCTTTTTTTAGGTGTTACAATTCCGTCAAAAATGTTTTAATTTTGATTCCGACAGCTTTTCTGTGCTATTTTTTATCTGTATCTATGAAATTGCATACTTAAATTGCCAGATTTTAAAAGTTTTAATAGTTTTTCTTTTTTTAGGTGTTACAATTCCGTCAAAAATGTTTTAATTTTGATTCCGACAGCTTTTCTGTACTATTCTTATCTGTATCTATGAAATTGCATACAGATTTGCATACAGATTGCCAGATTTTTAAAGTTTTAATAGTTTTTCTTTTTTTTAGGTGTTACAATTCCGTCAAAAATGTTTTAATTTTGATTCCGACAGCTTTTCTGTACTATTTTTATCTGTATCTATGAAATTGCATACTTAAATTGCCAGATTTTAAAAGTTTTAATAGTTTTTCTTTTTTTTAGGTGTTACAATTCCGTCAAAAATGTTTTAATTTTGATTCCGACAGCTTTTCTGTACTATTTTTATCTGTATCTATGAAATTGCATACTTTAAATTGCCAGATTTTAAAAGTTTTAATAGTTTTTCTTTTTTTAGGTGTTACAATTCCGTCAAAAATGTTTTAATTTTGATTCCGACAGCTTTTCTGTACTATTCTTATCTGTATCTATGAAATTGCATACAGATTTGCATACAGATTGCCAGATTTTTAAAGTTTTAATAGTTTTTCTTTTTTTTAGGTGTTACAATTCCGTCAAAAATGTTTTAATTTTGATTCCGACAGCTTTTCTGTACTATTCTTATCTGTATCTATGAAATTGCATACAGATTTGCATACAGATTGCCAGATATTTAAAGTTTTAATAGTTTTCTAGGTGTTACAATCCGTCAAAAAAGTTTTTAATTTTGATTCCGACAGATTTTCTGTGATATTTTTATCTGTATCTATGAAATTGCATACTTAAATTGCCACATTTTAAAAGTTTTAATAGTTTTTCTTTTTTTAGGTGTTACAATTCCGTCAAAAATGTTTTAATTTTGATTCCGACGCTTTTCTGTACTATTCTTATCTGTATCTATGAAATTGCATACAGATTTGCATACAGATTGCCAGATTTTTAAAGTTTTAATAGTTTTTCTTTTTTTAGGTGTTACAATTCCGTCAAAAATGTTTTAATTTTGATTCCGACAGCTTTTCTGTACTATTCTTATCTGTATCTATGAAATTGCATACAGATTTGCGTACAGATTGCCAGATTTTTAAAGTTTTAATAGTTTTTCTTTTTTTTTAGGTGTTACAATTCCGTCAAAAATGTTTTAATTTTGATTCCGACAGCTTTTCTGTGCTATTTTTTATCTGTATCTATGAAATTGCATAAGATTTTAAAATTGCCAGATTTTAAAGTTTTAATAGTTTTTTTTTAGGTGTTACAATTCCGTCAAAAATGTTTTAATTTTGATTCCGACAGCTTTTCTGTGCTATTTTTATCTGTATCTATGAAATTGCATACTTTGCGTACAGATTGCCAGATTTTAAAAGTTTTAATAGTTTTTCTTTTTTTAGGTGTTACAATTCCGTCAAAAATGTTTTAATTTTGATTCCGACAGCTTTTCTGTACTATTCTTATCTGTATCTATGAAATTGCATACGATTTAAATTGCCAGATTTTAAAAGTTTTAATAGTTTTTCTTTATTTTTAGGTGTTACAATCCGTCAAAAAGTTTTTAATTTTGATTCCGACAGATTTTCTGTGATATTTTTATCTGTATCTATGAAATTGCATACTTAAATTGCCAGATTTTAAAACTTTTTTTTTTTTAGGTGTTACAATTCCGTCAAAAATGTTTTAATTTTGATTCCGACAGCTTTTCTGTACTATTCTTATCTGTATCTATGAAATTGCATACAGATTTGCGTACAGATTGCCAGATTTTTAAAGTTTTAATAGTTTTTCTTTTTTTTTAGGTGTTACAATTCCGTCAAAAATGTTTTAGTTTTGATTCCGACAGCTTTTCTGTGCTATTTTTTATCTGTATCTATGAAATTGCATACTTAAATTGCCAGATTTTAAAAGTTTTAATAGTTTTTCTTTTTTTAGGTGTTACAATTCCGTCAAAAATGTTTTAATTTTGATTCCGACAGCTTTTCTGTGCTATTTTTATCTGTATCTATGAAATTGCATACTTAAATTGCCAGATTTTAAATTTTAACTTTTTTTTTTTTTAGGTGTTACAATTCCGTCAAAAATGTTTTAATTTTGATTCCGACAGCTTTTCTGTGCTATTTTTTATCTGTATCTATGAAATTGCATACTTAAATTGCCAGATTTTAAAACTTTTTCTTTTTTTTTAGGTGTTACAATTCCGTCAAAAATGTTTTAATTTTGATTCCGACAGCTTTTCTGTGCTATTTTTATCTGTATCTATGAAATTGCATACAGATTTGCGTACAGATTGCCAGATTTTTAAAGTTTTAATAGTTTTTCTTTTTTTAGGTGTTACAATTCCGTCAAAAATGTTTTAATTTTGATTCCGACAGCTTTTCTGTGCTATTTTTATCTGTATCTATGAAATTGCATACTTAAATTGCCAGATTTTAAAAGTTTTAATAGTTTTTCTTTTTTTTAGGTGTTACAATTCCGTCAAAAATGTTTTAATTTTGATTCCGACAGCTTTTCTGTGATATTTTTATCTGTATCTATGAAATTGCATACTTAAATTGCCAGATTTTAAAACTTTTTCTTTTTTTTAGGTGTTACAATTCCGTCAAAAATGTTTTAATTTTGATTCCGACAGCTTTTCTGTACTATTCTTATCTGTATCTATGAAATTGCATACAGATTTGCGTACAGATTGCCAGATTTTTAAAGTTTTAATAGTTTTTCTTTTTTTAGGTGTTACAATTCCGTCAAAAATGTTTTAATTTTGATTCCGACAGCTTTTCTGTGCTATTTTTATCTGTATCTATGAAATTGCATACTTAAATTGCCAGATTTTAAAAGTTTTAATAGTTTTTTTTTTTAGGTGTTACAATTCCGTCAAAAATGTTTTAATTTTGATTCCGACAGCTTTTCTGTACTATTCTTATCTGTATCTATGAAATTGCATACAATTTTTGCCAGATTTTTAAAGTTTTAATAGTTTTTCTTTTTTTAGGTGTTACAATTCCGTCAAAAATGTTTTAATTTTGATTCCGACAGCTTTTCTGTACTATTCTTATCTGTATCTATGAAATTGCATAAATTTACTTACAGATTGCCAGATTTTTAAAGTTTTAATAGTTTTTCTTTTTTTAGGTGTTACAATTCCGTCAAAAATGTTTTAATTTTGATTCCGACAGCTTTTCTGTGCTATTTTTATCTGTATCTATGAAATTGCATACTTGTAAGATTGCCAGATTTTAAAAGTTTTAATAGTTTTTCTTTTTTTAGGTGTTACAATTCCGTCAAAAATGTTTTAATTTTGATTCCGACAGCTTTTCTGTACTATTCTTATCTGTATCTATGAAATTGCATACAGATTTGCGTACAGATTGCCAGATTTTTAAAGTTTTAATAGTTTTTCTTTTTTTTAGGTGTTACAATTCCGTCAAAAATGTTTTAGTTTTGATTCCGACAGCTTTTCTGTGCTATTTTTTATCTGTATCTATGAAATTGCATACTTAAATTGCCAGATTTTAAAACTTTTTCTTTTTTTTAGGTGTTACAATTCCGTCAAAAATGTTTTAATTTTGATTCCGACAGCTTTTCTGTACTATTCTTATCTGTATCTATGAAATTGCATACAGATTTGCGTACAGATTGCCAGATTTTTAAAGTTTTAATAGTTTTTCTTTTTTTTAGGTGTTACAATTCCGTCAAAAATGTTTTAGTTTTGATTCCGACAGCTTTTCTGTGCTATTTTTTATCTGTATCTATGAAATTGCATACTTAAATTGCCAGATTTTAAAACTTTTTCTTTTTTTAGGTGTTACAATTCCGTCAAAAATGTTTTAATTTTGATTCCGACAGCTTTTCTGTACTATTCTTATCTGTATCTATGAAATTGCATACAGATTTGCATACAGATTGCCAGATTTTTAAAGTTTTAATAGTTTTTCTTTTTTTAGGTGTTACAATTCCGTCAAAAATGTTTTAATTTTGATTCCGACAGCTTTTCTGTGCTATTTTTATCTGTATCTATGAAATTGCATACTTAAATTGCCAGATTTTAAAAGTTTTAATAGTTTTTCTTTTTTTAGGTGTTACAATTCCGTCAAAAATGTTTTAATTTTGAGTCCGACAGCTTTTCTGTACTATTCTTATCTGTATCTATGAAATTGCATACAGATTTGCGTACAGATTGCCAGATTTTTAAAGTTTTAATAGTTTTTCTTTTTTTTAGGTGTTACAATTCCGTCAAAAATGTTTTAGTTTTGATTCCGACAGCTTTTCTGTGCTATTTTTTATCTGTATCTATGAAATTGCATACTTAAATTGCCAGATTTTAAAACTTTTTTTTTTTTTTAGGTGTTACAATTCCGTCAAAAATGTTTTAATTTTGATTCCGACAGCTTTTCTGTACTATTCTTATCTGTATCTATGAAATTGCATACAGATTTGCATACAGATTGCCAGATTTTAAAAGTTTTAATAGTTTTTCTTTTTTTAGGTGTTACAATTCCGTCAAAAATGTTTTAATTTTGATTCCGACAGCTTTTCTGTGCTATTTTTTATCTGTATCTATGAAATTGCATACTTAAATTGCCAGATTTTAAAAGTTTTAATAGTTTTTTTTTTTTTAGGTGTTACAATTCCGTCAAAAATGTTTTAATTTTGATTCCGACAGCTTTTCTGTACTATTTTTATCTGTATCTATGAAATTGCATACAGTTTGCTTACAGATTGCCAGATTTTTAAAGTTTTAATAGTTTTCTTTTTTTAGGTGTTACAATTCCGTCAAAAATGTTTTAATTTTGATTCCGACAGCTTTTCTGTACTATTCTTATCTGTATCTATGAAATTGCATACTTAAATTGCCAGATTTTAAAAGTTTTAATAGATTTTCTTTTTTTTAGGTGTTACAATCCGTCAAAAAGTTTTTAATTTTGATTCCGACAGATTTTCTGTGATATTTTTATCTGTATCTATGAAATTGCATACTTAAATTGCCAGATTTTAAAATTTTAATAGTTTTTCTTTTTTTAGGTGTTACAATTCCGTCAAAAATGTTTTAATTTTGATTCCGACAGCTTTTCTGTACTATTCTTATCTGTATCTATGAAATTGCATACAGATTTGCGTACAGATTGCCAGATTTTTAAAGTTTTAATAGTTTTTCTTTTTTTTAGGTGTTACAATTCCGTCAAAAATGTTTTAATTTTGATTCCGACAGCTTTTCTGTACTATTTTTTATCTGTATCTATGAAATTGCATACTTAAATTGCCAGATTTTAAAAGTTTTTTCTTTTTTTTTTAGGTGTTACAATTCCGTCAAAAATGTTTTAATTTTGATTCCGACAGCTTTTCTGTACTATTCTTATCTGTATCTATGAAATTGCATACAGATTTGCGTCAGATTGCCAGATTTTTAAAGTTTTAATAGTTTTTCTTTTTTTTAGGTGTTACAATTCCGTCAAAAATGTTTTAGTTTTGATTCCGACAGCTTTTCTGTACTATTTTTATCTGTATCTATGAAATTGCATAGATTTGCGTACAGATTGCCAGATTTTTAAAGTTTTAATAGTTTTTCTTTTTTTTAGGTGTTACAATTCCGTCAAAAATGTTTTAGTTTTGATTCCGACAGCTTTTCTGTGCTATTTTTTATCTGTATCTATGAAATTGCATAATTTGCTAAGATTGCCAGATTTTTAAAGTTTTAATAGTTTTTTTTTTTTAGGTGTTACAATTCCGTCAAAAATGTTTTAATTTTGATTCCGACAGCTTTTCTGTACTATTCTTATCTGTATCTATGAAATTGCATACAGATTTGCGTACAGATTGACAGATTTTTAAAGTTTTAATAGTTTTTCTTTTTTTAGGTGTTACAATTCCGTCAAAAATGTTTTAGTTTTGATTCCGACAGCTTTTCTGTGCTATTTTTATCTGTATCTATGAAATTGCATACTTAAATTGCCAGATTTTAAAACTTTTTTTTTTTTTAGGTGTTACAATTCCGTCAAAAATGTTTTAATTTTGAGTCCGACAGCTTTTCTGTACTATTTTTATCTGTATCTATGAAATTGCATACAGATTTGCGTACAGATTGCCAGATTTTTAAAGTTTTAATAGTTTTTCTTTTTTTTAGGTGTTACAATTCCGTCAAAAATGTTTTAATTTTGATTCCGACAGCTTTTCTGTGCTATTTTTTATCTGTATCTATGAAATTGCATACTTAAATTGCCAGATTTTAAAAGTTTTAATAGTTTTTCTTTTTTTAGGTGTTACAATTCCGTCAAAAATGTTTTAATTTTGATTCCGACAGCTTTTCTGTACTATTCTTATCTGTATCTATGAAATTGCATACAGATTTGCGTACAGATTGCCAGATTTTTAAAGTTTTAATAGTTTTTCTTTTTTTAGGTGTTACAATTCCGTCAAAAATGTTTTAATTTTGATTCCGACAGCTTTTCTGTGCTATTTTTTATCTGTATCTATGAAATTGCATACTTAAATTGCCAGATTTTAAAACTTTTTCTTTTTTTTAGGTGTTACAATTCCGTCAAAAATGTTTTAATTTTGATTCCGACAGCTTTTCTGTACTATTTTTATCTGTATCTATGAAATTGCATACAGATTTGCGTACAGATTGCCAGATTTTTAAAGTTTTAATAGTTTTTCTTTTTTTAGGTGTTACAATTCCGTCAAAAATGTTTTAGTTTTGATTCCGACAGATTTTCTGTGCTATTTTTATCTGTATCTATGAAATTGCATACTTGCGTACAATTGCCAGATTTTAAAAGTTTTAATAGTTTTTCTTTTTTTAGGTGTTACAATTCCGTCAAAAATGTTTTAATTTTGATTCCGACAGCTTTTCTGTACTATTTTTATCTGTATCTATGAAATTGCATACAGATTTGCGTACAGATTGCCAGATTTTTAAAGTTTTAATAGTTTTTCTTTTTTTAGGTGTTACAATTCCGTCAAAAATGTTTTAATTTTGATTCCGACAGCTTTTCTGTACTATTTTTATCTGTATCTATGAAATTGCATACAGATTTGCGTACAGATTGCCAGATTTTTAAAGTTTTAATAGTTTTTCTTTTTTTAGGTGTTACAATTCCGTCAAAAATGTTTTAATTTTGATTCCGACAGCTTTTCTGTACTATTTTTATCTGTATCTATGAAATTGCATACTTAAATTGCCAGATTTTAAAAGTTTTAATAGTTTTTTTTTTAGGTGTTACAATTCCGTCAAAAATGTTTTAATTTTGATTCCGACAGCTTTTCTGTGCTATTTTTATCTGTATCTATGAAATTGCATACTTGCGTACAGATTGCCAGATTTTTAAAAGTTTTAATAGTTTTTCTTTTTTTAGGTGTTACAATTCCGTCAAAAATGTTTTAATTTTGATTCCGACAGCTTTTCTGTACTATTCTTATCTGTATCTATGAAATTGCATACAGATTTGCGTACAGATTGCCAGATTTTTAAAGTTTTAATAGTTTTTCTTTTTTTAGGTGTTACAATTCCGTCAAAAATGTTTTAATTTTGATTCCGACAGCTTTTCTGTGCTATTTTTATCTGTATCTATGAAATTGCATACTTAAATTGCCAGATTTTAAAAGTTTTTTTTTTTTTAGGTGTTACAATTCCGTCAAAAATGTTTTAATTTTGATTCCGACAGCTTTTCTGTACTATTCTTATCTGTATCTATGAAATTGCATACAGATTTGCGTACAGATTGCCAGATTTTTAAAGTTTTAATAGTTTTTTTTTTTTTAGGTGTTACAATTCCGTCAAAAATGTTTTAGTTTTGATTCCGACAGCTTTTCTGTGCTATTTTTTATCTGTATCTATGAAATTGCATACTTAAATTGCCAGATTTTAAAAGTTTTATTTTTTTTTTTTAGGTGTTACAATTCCGTCAAAAATGTTTTAATTTTGATTCCGACAGCTTTTCTGTACTATTCTTATCTGTATCTATGAAATTGCATACAGATTTGCATACAGATTGCCAGATTTTTAAAGTTTTAATAGTTTTTTCTTTTTTTAGGTGTTACAATTCCGTCAAAAATGTTTTAATTTTGATTCCGACAGCTTTTCTGTGCTATTTTTTATCTGTATCTATGAAATTGCATACTTAAATTGCCAGATTTTAAAAGTTTTAATAGTTTTTCTTTTTTAGGTGTTACAATTCCGTCAAAAATGTTTTAATTTTGATTCCGACAGCTTTTCTGTACTATTTTTATCTGTATCTATGAAATTGCATACAGATTTGCATACAGATTGCAGATTTTTAAAGTTTTAATAGTTTTTCTTTTTTTAGGTGTTACAATTCCGTCAAAAATGTTTTAATTTTGATTCCGACAGCTTTTCTGTACTATTTCTTATCTGTATCTATGAAATTGCATACTTAAATTGCCAGATTTTAAAAGTTTTAATAGTTTTTCTTTTTTTTTAGGTGTTACAATTCCGTCAAAAATGTTTTAATTTTGATTCCGACAGCTTTTCTGTGATATTTTTATCTGTATCTATGAAATTGCATACTTAAATTGCCAGATTTTAAAAGTTTTATAGTTTTTTTTTTTAGGTGTTACAATTCCGTCAAAAATGTTTTAATTTTGATTCCGACAGCTTTTCTGTACTATTCTTATCTGTATCTATGAAATTGCATACAGATTTGCGTACAGATTGCCAGATTTTTAAAGTTTTAATAGTTTTTCTTTTTTTAGGTGTTACAATTCCGTCAAAAATGTTTTAGTTTTGATTCCGACAGCTTTTCTGTGCTATTTTTTATCTGTATCTATGAAATTGCATACTTAAATTGCCAGATTTTAAATTTTATTTTTTTTTTTTTTAGGTGTTACAATTCCGTCAAAAATGTTTTAATTTTGATTCCGACAGCTTTTCTGTACTATTCTTATCTGTATCTATGAAATTGCATACAGATTTACATACAGATTGACAGATTTTTAAAGTTTTAATAGTTTTTCTTTTTTTAGGTGTTACAATTCCGTCAAAAATGTTTTAGTTTTGATTCCGACAGCTTTTCTGTGCTATTTTTATCTGTATCTATGAAATTGCATACTTAAATTGCCAGATTTTAAAAGTTTTAATATTTTTCTTTTTTTTAGGTGTTACAATTCCGTCAAAAATGTTTTAATTTTGAGTCCGACAGCTTTTCTGTACTATTCTTATCTGTATCTATGAAATTGCATACAGATTTGCGTACAGATTGCCAGATTTTTAAAGTTTTAATAGTTTTTCTTTTTTTAGGTGTTACAATTCCGTCAAAAATGTTTTAGTTTTGATTCCGACAGCTTTTCTGTGCTATTTTTTATCTGTATCTATGAAATTGCATACTTAAATTGCCAGATTTTAAAAGTTTTATTTTTTTTTTTTAGGTGTTACAATTCCGTCAAAAATGTTTTAATTTTGAGTCCGACAGCTTTTCTGTACTATTCTTATCTGTATCTATGAAATTGCATACAGATTTGCATACAGATTGCCAGATTTTTAAAGTTTTAATAGTTTTTCTTTTTTTTAGGTGTTACAATTCCGTCAAAAATGTTTTAGTTTTGATTCCGACAGCTTTTCTGTGCTATTTTTTATCTGTATCTATGAAATTGCATACTTAAATTGCCAGATTTTAAAACTTTTTTTTTTTTTTTAGGTGTTACAATTCCGTCAAAAATGTTTTAATTTTGATTCCGACAGCTTTTCTGTACTATTCTTATCTGTATCTATGAAATTGCATACAGATTTGCATACAGATTGCCAGATTTTAAAAGTTTTAATAGTTTTTCTTTTTTTTAGGTGTTACAATTCCGTCAAAAATGTTTTAATTTTGATTCCGACAGCTTCTCTGTGCTATTTTTATCTGTATCTATGAAATTGCATACTTAAATTGCCACATTTTAAAAGTTTTAATAGTTTTTCTTTTTTTAGGTGTTACAATTCCGTCAAAAATGTTTTAATTTTGATTCCGACAGCTTTTCTGTGCTATTTTTATCTGTATCTATGAAATTGCATACTTAAATTGCCAGATTTTAAAAGTTTTAATAGTTTTTCTTTTTTTTTAGGTGTTACAATTCCGTCAAAAATGTTTTAATTTTGATTCCGACAGCTTTTCTGTACTATTCTTATCTGTATCTATGAAATTGCATACAGATTTGCATACAGATTGCCAGATTTTTAAAGTTTTAATAGTTTTTCTTTTTTTAGGTGTTACAATTCCGTCAAAAATGTTTTAATTTTGATTCCGACAGCTTTTCTGTACTATTCTTATCTGTATCTATGAAATTGCATACTTAAATTGCCAGATTTTAAAAGTTTTAATAGTTTTTCTTTATTTTTAGGTGTTACAATCCGTCAAAAAAGTTTTTAATTTTGATTCCGACAGATTTTCTGTGATATTTTTATCTGTATCTATGAAATTGCATACTTAAATTGCCAGATTTTAAAACTTTTTCTTTTTTTTAGGTGTTACAATTCCGTCAAAAATGTTTTAATTTTGATTCCGACAGCTTTTCTGTACTATTCTTATCTGTATCTATGAAATTGCATACAGATTTGCGTACAGATTGCCAGATTTTTAAAGTTTTAATAGTTTTTCTTTTTTTTAGGTGTTACAATTCCGTCAAAAATGTTTTAATTTTGATTCCGACAGCTTTTCTGTGCTATTTTTTATCTGTATCTATGAAATTGCATACTTAAATTGCCAGATTTTAAAACTTTTTCTTTTTTTTAGGTGTTACAATTCCGTCAAAAATGTTTTAATTTTGATTCCGACAGCTTTTCTGTGCTATTTTTTATCTGTATCTATGAAATTGCATACAGATTTAAATTGCCAGATTTTTAAAGTTTTAATAGTTTTTCTTTTTTTTAGGTGTTACAATTCCGTCAAAAATGTTTTAATTTTGATTCCGACAGCTTTTCTGTACTATTTTTATCTGTATCTATGAAATTGCATACTTTGCAAATTGCCAGATTTTTAAAGTTTTAATAGTTTTTCTTTTTTTAGGTGTTACAATTCCGTCAAAAATGTTTTAATTTTGATTCCGACAGCTTTTCTGTGCTATTTTTATCTGTATCTATGAAATTGCATACGATTTAAATTGCCAGATTTTAAAAGTTTTAATAGTTTTTTTTTTTTAGGTGTTACAATTCCGTCAAAAATGTTTTAATTTTGATTCCGACAGCTTTTCTGTACTATTCTTATCTGTATCTATGAAATTGCATACAGATTTGCATACAGATTGCCAGATTTTTAAAGTTTTAATAGTTTTTCTTTTTTTTAGGTGTTACAATTCCGTCAAAAATGTTTTAATTTTGATTCCGACAGCTTTTCTGTACTATTCTTATCTGTATCTATGAAATTGCATACTTAAATTGCCAGATTTTAAAAGTTTTAATAGTTTTTCTTTATTTTTAGGTGTTACAATCCGTCAAAAAGTTTTTAATTTTGATTCCGACAGTTTTCTGTGATATTTTTATCTGTATCTATGAAATTGCATACTTAAATTGCCAGATTTTAAAAGTTTTAATAGTTTTTCTTTTTTTAGGTGTTACAATTCCGTCAAAAATGTTTTAATTTTGATTCCGACAGCTTTTCTGTACTATTCTTATCTGTATCTATGAAATTGCATACAGATTTGCGTACAGATTGCCAGATTTTTAAAGTTTTAATAGTTTTTCTTTTTTTTAGGTGTTACAATTCCGTCAAAAATGTTTTAGTTTTGATTCCGACAGCTTTTCTGTGCTATTTTTTATCTGTATCTATGAAATTGCATACTTAAATTGCCAGATTTTAAAACTTTTTTTTTTTTTAGGTGTTACAATTCCGTCAAAAATGTTTTAATTTTGATTCCGACAGCTTTTCTGTACTATTCTTATCTGTATCTATGAAATTGCATACAGATTTGCATACAGATTGCCAGATTTTTAAAGTTTTAATAGTTTTTCTTTTTTTTAGGTGTTACAATTCCGTCAAAAATGTTTTAATTTTGATTCCGACAGCTTTTCTGTGCTATTTTTATCTGTATCTATGAAATTGCATACTTAAATTGCCAGATTTTAAAACTTTTTCTTTTTTTAGGTGTTACAATTCCGTCAAAAATGTTTTAATTTTGATTCCGACAGCTTTTCTGTACTATTCTTATCTGTATCTATGAAATTGCATACAGATTTGCATACAGATTGCCAGATTTTAAAAGTTTTAATAGTTTTTCTTTTTTTAGGTGTTACAATTCCGTCAAAAATGTTTTAATTTTGATTCCGACAGCTTTTCTGTGCTATTTTTATCTGTATCTATGAAATTGCATACTTAAATTGCCAGATTTTAAAACTTTTTCTTTTTTTTAGGTGTTACAATTCCGTCAAAAATGTTTTAATTTTGATTCCGACAGCTTTTCTGTACTATTCTTATCTGTATCTATGAAATTGCATACAGATTTGCGTACAGATTGCCAGATTTTTAAAGTTTTAATAGTTTTTCTTTTTTTTAGGTGTTACAATTCCGTCAAAAATGTTTTAGTTTTGATTCCGACAGCTTTTCTGTGCTATTTTTATCTGTATCTATGAAATTGCATACTTAAATTGCCAGATTTTAAAAGTTTTTTTTTTTTTTTTAGGTGTTACAATTCCGTCAAAAATGTTTTAATTTTGATTCCGACAGCTTTTCTGTACTATTTTTATCTGTATCTATGAAATTGCATACTTTGCTACAAATTGCCAGATTTTTAAAGTTTTAATAGTTTTTCTTTTTTTTAGGTGTTACAATTCCGTCAAAAATGTTTTAATTTTGATTCCGACAGCTTTTCTGTACTATTTTTATCTGTATCTATGAAATTGCATACATTTGCGTACAGATTGCCAGATTTTAAAAGTTTTAATAGTTTTTCTTTTTTAGGTGTTACAATTCCGTCAAAAATGTTTTAATTTTGATTCCGACAGCTTTTCTGTGCTATTTTTATCTGTATCTATGAAATTGCATACTTAAATTGCCAGATTTTAAACTTTTTCTTTTTTTAGGTGTTACAATTCCGTCAAAAATGTTTTAATTTTGATTCCGACAGCTTTTCTGTACTATTCTTATCTGTATCTATGAAATTGCATACAGATTTGCGTCAGATTGCCAGATTTTTAAAGTTTTAATAGTTTTTCTTTTTTTAGGTGTTACAATTCCGTCAAAAATGTTTTAATTTTGATTCCGACAGCTTTTCTGTACTATTTTTATCTGTATCTATGAAATTGCATACTTAAATTGCCAGATTTTAAAAGTTTTAATAGTTTTTCTTTTTTTTTAGGTGTTACAATTCCGTCAAAAATGTTTTAATTTTGATTCCGACAGCTTTTCTGTGATATTTTTATCTGTATCTATGAAATTGCATACTTAAATTGCCAGATTTTAAAAGTTTTAATAGTTTTTCTTTTTTAGGTGTTACAATTCCGTCAAAAATGTTTTAATTTTGATTCCGACAGCTTTTCTGTACTATTCTTATCTGTATCTATGAAATTGCATACAGATTTGCGTACAGATTGCCAGATTTTTAAAGTTTTAATAGTTTTTCTTTTTTTTAGGTGTTACAATTCCGTCAAAAATGTTTTAATTTTGATTCCGACAGCTTTTCTGTGCTATTTTTATCTGTATCTATGAAATTGCATACTTAAATTGCCAGATTTTAAAAGTTTTAAAGTTTTTCTTTTTTTAGGTGTTACAATTCCGTCAAAAATGTTTTAATTTTGATTCCGACAGCTTTTCTGTACTATTCTTATCTGTATCTATGAAATTGCATACAGACTTAAGATTGCCAGATTTTTAAAGTTTTAATAGTTTTTCTTTTTTTTAGGTGTTACAATTCCGTCAAAAATGTTTTAATTTTGATTCCGACAGCTTTTCTGTGCTATTTTTATCTGTATCTATGAAATTGCATACTTAAATTGCCAGATTTTAAAAGTTTTAATGTTTTTCTTTTTTAGGTGTTACAATTCCGTCAAAAATGTTTTAATTTTGATTCCGACAGCTTTTCTGTACTATTCTTATCTGTATCTATGAAATTGCATACAGATTTGCGTACAGATTGCCAGATTTTTAAAGTTTTAATAGTTTTTCTTTTTTTTAGGTGTTACAATTCCGTCAAAAATGTTTTAATTTTGATTCCGACAGCTTTTCTGTGCTATTTTTTATCTGTATCTATGAAATTGCATACTTAAATTGCCAGATTTTAAAACTTTTTTTTTTTTAGGTGTTACAATTCCGTCAAAAATGTTTTAATTTTGATTCCGACAGCTTTTCTGTACTATTCTTATCTGTATCTATGAAATTGCATACAGATTTGCGTACAGATTGCCAGATTTTTAAAGTTTTAATAGTTTTTCTTTTTTTTAGGTGTTACAATTCCGTCAAAAATGTTTTAGTTTTGATTCCGACAGCTTTTCTGTGCTATTTTTTATCTGTATCTATGAAATTGCATACTTAAATTGCCAGATTTTAAAACTTTTTCTTTTTTTAGGTGTTACAATTCCGTCAAAAATGTTTTAATTTTGATTCCGACAGCTTTTCTGTACTATTCTTATCTGTATCTATGAAATTGCATACAGATTTGCATACAGATTGCCAGATTTTTAAAAGTTTTAATAGTTTTTCTTTTTTTTAGGTGTTACAATTCCGTCAAAAATGTTTTAATTTTGATTCCGACAGCTTTTCTGTGCTATTTTTATCTGTATCTATGAAATTGCATACTTAAATTGCCAGATTTTAAAAGTTTTTTTTTTTTTTTAGGTGTTACAATTCCGTCAAAAATGTTTTAGTTTTGATTCCGACAGCTTTTCTGTGCTATTTTTTATCTGTATCTATGAAATTGCATACTTAAATTGCCAGATTTTAAAAGTTTTAATAGTTTTTCTTTTTTTAGGTGTTACAATTCCGTCAAAAATGTTTTAATTTTGATTCCGACAGCTTTTCTGTACTATTCTTATCTGTATCTATGAAATTGCATACAGATTTGCTACAGATTGCCAGATTTTTAAAGTTTTAATAGTTTTTCTTTTTTTTAGGTGTTACAATTCCGTCAAAAAAGTTTTAATTTTGATTCCGACAGCTTTTCTGTACTATTTTTATCTGTATCTATGAAATTGCATACAGATTTGCATACAGATTGCCAGATTTTTAAAGTTTTAATAGTTTTTCTTTTTTTAGGTGTTACAATTCCGTCAAAAATGTTTTAATTTTGAGTCCGACAGCTTTTCTGTGATATTTTTATCTGTATCTATGAAATTGCATACTTAAATTGCCAGATTTTAAAACTTTTTCTTTTTTTTAGGTGTTACAATTCCGTCAAAAATGTTTTAATTTTGATTCCGACAGCTTTTCTGTACTATTCTTATCTGTATCTATGAAATTGCATACAGATTTGCATACAGATTGCCAGATTTTAAAAGTTTTAATAGTTTTTCTTTTTTTTAGGTGTTACAATTCCGTCAAAAATGTTTTAATTTTGATTCCGACAGCTTTTCTGTACTATTCTTATCTGTATCTATGAAATTGCATACTTAAATTGCCAGATTTTAAAAGTTTTAATAGTTTTTCTTTTTTTAGGTGTTACAATTCCGTCAAAAAGTTTTTAATTTTGATTCCGACAGATTTTCTGTGATATTTTTATCTGTATCTATGAAATTGCATACTTAAATTGCCAGATTTTAAAAGTTTTAATAGTTTTTCTTTTTTTAGGTGTTACAATTCCGTCAAAAATGTTTTAATTTTGATTCCGACAGCTTTTCTGTACTATTCTTATCTGTATCTATGAAATTGCATACAGATTTGCATACAATTGCCAGATTTTTAAAGTTTTAATAGTTTTTTTTTTTTAGGTGTTACAATTCCGTCAAAAATGTTTTAATTTTGATTCCGACAGCTTTTCTGTGCTATTTTTATCTGTATCTATGAAATTGCATACTTAAATTGCCAGATTTTAAAACTTTTTCTTTTTTTTAGGTGTTACAATTCCGTCAAAAATGTTTTAATTTTGATTCCGACAGCTTTTCTGTACTATTCTTATCTGTATCTATGAAATTGCATACAGATTTGCGTACAGATTGCCAGATTTTTAAAGTTTTAATAGTTTTTCTTTTTTTTTAGGTGTTACAATTCCGTCAAAAATGTTTTAGTTTTGATTCCGACAGCTTTTCTGTGCTATTTTTTATCTGTATCTATGAAATTGCATACTTAAATTGCCAGATTTTAAAACTTTTTCTTTTTTTTTAGGTGTTACAATTCCGTCAAAAATGTTTTAATTTTGATTCCGACAGCTTTTCTGTACTATTCTTATCTGTATCTATGAAATTGCATACAGATTTGCGTACAGATTGACAGATTTTTAAAGTTTTAATAGTTTTTCTTTTTTTAGGTGTTACAATTCCGTCAAAAATGTTTTAGTTTTGATTCCGACAGCTTTTCTGTGCTATTTTTTATCTGTATCTATGAAATTGCATACTTAAATTGCCAGATTTTAAAAGTTTTACTTTTTTTTTTTAGGTGTTACAATTCCGTCAAAAATGTTTTAATTTTGATTCCGACAGCTTTTCTGTACTATTTTTATCTGTATCTATGAAATTGCATACAGATTTGCATACAGATTGCCAGATTTTAAAAGTTTTAATAGTTTTTTTTTTTTAGGTGTTACAATTCCGTCAAAAATGTTTTAGTTTTGATTCCGACAGCTTTTCTGTGCTATTTTTTATCTGTATCTATGAAATTGCATACTTAAATTGCCAGATTTTAAAACTTTTTCTTTTTTTTTAGGTGTTACAATTCCGTCAAAAATGTTTTAATTTTGATTCCGACAGCTTTTCTGTACTATTCTTATCTGTATCTATGAAATTGCATACAGATTTGCATACAGATTGCCAGATTTTTAAAGTTTTAATAGTTTTTCTTTTTTTTAGGTGTTACAATTCCGTCAAAAATGTTTTAATTTTGATTCCGACAGCTTTTCTGTACTATTCTTATCTGTATCTATGAAATTGCATACTTTAAATTGCCAGATTTTAAAAGTTTTAATAGTTTTTCTTTTTTTTTAGGTGTTACAATTCCGTCAAAAAGTTTTTAATTTTGATTCCGACAGCTTTTCTGTGCTATTTTTATCTGTATCTATGAAATTGCATACTTAAATTGCCAGATTTTAAAAGTTTTAATAGTTTTTCTTTTTTTAGGTGTTACAATTCCGTCAAAATGTTTTAATTTTGATTCCGACAGCTTTTCTGTACTATTCTTATCTGTATCTATGAAATTGCATACAGATTTGCATACAGATTGCCAGATTTTTAAAGTTTTAATAGTTTTTCTTTTTAGGTGTTACAATTCCGTCAAAAATGTTTTAATTTTGATTCCGACAGCTTTTCTGTGCTATTTTTATCTGTATCTATGAAATTGCATACTTAAATTGCCAGATTTTAAAACTTTTAATAGTTTTTTTTTTTAGGTGTTACAATTCCGTCAAAAATGTTTTAATTTTGATTCCGACAGCTTTTCTGTACTATTCTTATCTGTATCTATGAAATTGCATACAGATTTGCGTTCAGATTGACAGATTTTTAAAGTTTTAATAGTTTTTCTTTTTTTAGGTGTTACAATTCCGTCAAAAATGTTTTAGTTTTGATTCCGACAGCTTTTCTGTGCTATTTTTTATCTGTATCTATGAAATTGCATACTTAAATTGCCAGATTTTAAAAGTTTTTTTTTTTTTTTAGGTGTTACAATTCCGTCAAAAATGTTTTAATTTTGATTCCGACAGCTTTTCTGTACTATTCTTATCTGTATCTATGAAATTGCATACAGATTTGCGTTCAGATTGACAGATTTTTAAAGTTTTAATAGTTTTTCTTTTTTTAGGTGTTACAATTCCGTCAAAAATGTTTTAGTTTTGATTCCGACAGCTTTTCTGTGCTATTTTTTATCTGTATCTATGAAATTGCATACTTAAATTGCCAGATTTTAAAACTTTTTTTTTTTTTTAGGTGTTACAATTCCGTCAAAAATGTTTTAATTTTGATTCCGACAGCTTTTCTGTACTATTCTTATCTGTATCTATGAAATTGCATACAGATTTGCATACAGATTGCCAGATTTTAAAAGTTTTAATAGTTTTTCTTTTTTTAGGTGTTACAATTCCGTCAAAAATGTTTTAATTTTGATTCCGACAGCTTTTCTGTGCTATTTTTTATCTGTATCTATGAAATTGCATACATTTAAATTGCCAGATTTTTAAAGTTTTAATAGTTTTTTTTTTTTAGGTGTTACAATTCCGTCAAAAATGTTTTAATTTTGATTCCGACAGCTTTTCTGTGCTATTTTTATCTGTATCTATGAAATTGCATACTTAAATTGCCAGATTTTAAAAGTTTTAATAGTTTTTCTTTTTTTAGGTGTTACAATTCCGTCAAAAATGTTTTAATTTTGATTCCGACAGCTTTTCTGTACTATTCTTATCTGTATCTATGAAATTGCATACAGTTTGCATACAAATTGCCAGATTTTAAAAGTTTTAATAGTTTTTTCTTTTTTTAGGTGTTACAATTCCGTCAAAAATGTTTTAATTTTGATTCCGACAGCTTTTCTGTGCTATATTTTTATCTGTATCTATGAAATTGCATACTTAAATTGCCAGATTTTAAAACTTTTTTTTTTTTTAGGTGTTACAATTCCGTCAAAAATGTTTTAATTTTGATTCCGACAGCTTTTCTGTACTATTCTTATCTGTATCTATGAAATTGCATACAGTTTGCGTACAGATTGCCAGATTTTTAAAGTTTTAATAGTTTTTCTTTTTTTAGGTGTTACAATTCCGTCAAAAATGTTTTAGTTTTGATTCCGACAGCTTTTCTGTGCTATTTTTTATCTGTATCTATGAAATTGCATACTTAAATTGCCAGATTTTAAAACTTTTAATAGTTTTTTTTTTTAGGTGTTACAATTCCGTCAAAATGTTTTAATTTTGATTCCGACAGCTTTTCTGTACTATTCTTATCTGTATCTATGAAATTGCATACGTTTGCTAAGATTGCCAGATTTTTAAAGTTTTAATAGTTTTTCTTTTTTTTAGGTGTTACAATTCCGTCAAAAATGTTTTAATTTTGATTCCGACAGCTTTTCTGTGCTATTTTTTATCTGTATCTATGAAATTGCATACTTAAATTGCCAGATTTTAAATTTTAAGTTTTTCTTTTTTTTAGGTGTTACAATTCCGTCAAAAATGTTTTAATTTTGATTCCGACAGCTTTTCTGTGCTATTTTTATCTGTATCTATGAAATTGCATACTTTAAATTGCCAGATTTTAAAAGTTTTAATAGTTTTTCTTTTTTTAGGTGTTACAATTCCGTCAAAAATGTTTTAATTTTGATTCCGACAGCTTTTCTGTACTATTCTTATCTGTATCTATGAAATTGCATACAGATTTGCGTACAGATTGCCAGATTTTTAAAGTTTTAATAGTTTTTCTTTTTTTAGGTGTTACAATTCCGTCAAAAATGTTTTAGTTTTGATTCCGACAGCTTTTCTGTGCTATTTTTTATCTGTATCTATGAAATTGCATACTTAAATTGCCAGATTTTAAAACTTTTTCTTTTTTTTAGGTGTTACAATTCCGTCAAAAATGTTTTAATTTTGATTCCGACAGCTTTTCTGTACTATTCTTATCTGTATCTATGAAATTGCATACAGATTTGCGTACAGATTGCCAGATTTTTAAAGTTTTAATAGTTTTTCTTTTTTTAGGTGTTACAATTCCGTCAAAAATGTTTTAATTTTGATTCCGACAGCTTTTCTGTGCTATTTTTATCTGTATCTATGAAATTGCATACTTAAATTGCCAGATTTTAAAAGTTTTAATAGTTTTTCTTTTTTTTAGGTGTTACAATTCCGTCAAAAATGTTTTAATTTTGATTCCGACAGCTTCTCTGTGCTATTTTTATCTGTATCTATGAAATTGCATACTTAAATTGCCAGATTTTAAAAGTTTTAATAGTTTTTCTTTTTTTAGGTGTTACAATTCCGTCAAAAATGTTTTAATTTTGATTCCGACAGCTTTTCTGTACTATTCTTATCTGTATCTATGAAATTGCATACAGATTTGCGTACAGATTGCCAGATTTTTAAAGTTTTAATAGTTTTTCTTTTTTTTTAGGTGTTACAATTCCGTCAAAAATGTTTTAATTTTGATTCCGACAGCTTTTCTGTGCTATTTTTATCTGTATCTATGAAATTGCATACTTTAAATTGCCAGATTTTAAAAGTTTTATATTTTTCTTTTTTTAGGTGTTACAATTCCGTCAAAAATGTTTTAATTTTGATTCCGACAGCTTTTCTGTACTATTCTTATCTGTATCTATGAAATTGCATACAGATTTGCATACAGATTGCCAGATTTTTAAAGTTTTAATAGTTTTTCTTTTTTTTAGGTGTTACAATTCCGTCAAAAATGTTTTAATTTTGATTCCGACAGCTTTTCTGTGCTATTTTTTATCTGTATCTATGAAATTGCATACTTAAATTGCCAGATTTTTAAAGTTTTAATAGTTTTTCTTTTTTTTAGGTGTTACAATTCCGTCAAAAATGTTTTAATTTTGATTCCGACAGCTTTTCTGTACTATTCTTATCTGTATCTATGAAATTGCATACAGATTTGCATACAGATTGCCAGATTTTAAAGTTTTAATAGTTTTTTTTTTTTTAGGTGTTACAATTCCGTCAAAAATGTTTTAATTTTGATTCCGACAGCTTTTCTGTGCTATTTTTATCTGTATCTATGAAATTGCATACGATTTAAATTGCCAGATTTTAAAAGTTTTAATAGTTTTTCTTTTTTTAGGTGTTACAATTCCGTCAAAAATGTTTTAATTTTGATTCCGACAGCTTTTCTGTGCTATTTTTATCTGTATCTATGAAATTGCATACTTAAATTGCCAGATTTTAAAAGTTTTAATAGTTTTTCTTTTTTTAGGTGTTACAATTCCGTCAAAAATGTTTTAATTTTGATTCCGACATCTTTTCTGTACTATTCTTATCTGTATCTATGAAATTGCATACAGATTTGCATACAGATTGCCACATTTTAAAAGTTTTAATAGTTTTTCTTTTTTTAGGTGTTACAATTCCGTCAAAAATGTTTTAGTTTTGATTCCGACAGCTTTTCTGTGCTATTTTTTATCTGTATCTATGAAATTGCATACTTAAATTGCCAGATTTTAAAACTTTTTCTTTTTTTTAGGTGTTACAATTCCGTCAAAAATGTTTTAATTTTGATTCCGACAGCTTTTCTGTACTATTCTTATCTGTATCTATGAAATTGCATACAGATTTGCGTACAGATTGACAGATTTTTAAAGTTTTAATAGTTTTTTTTTTTTTAGGTGTTACAATTCCGTCAAAAATGTTTTAGTTTTGATTCCGACAGCTTTTCTGTGCTATTTTTTATCTGTATCTATGAAATTGCATACTTAAATTGCCAGATTTTAAAACTTTTTCTTTTTTTTAGGTGTTACAATTCCGTCAAAAATGTTTTAATTTTGATTCCGACAGCTTTTCTGTACTATTCTTATCTGTATCTATGAAATTGCATACAGATTTGCGTACAGATTGCCAGATTTTTAAAGTTTTAATAGTTTTTCTTTTTTTTAGGTGTTACAATTCCGTCAAAAATGTTTTAGTTTTGATTCCGACAGCTTTTCTGTGCTATTTTTATCTGTATCTATGAAATTGCATACTTAAATTGCCAGATTTTAAAAGTTTTAATATTTTTCTTTTTTTAGGTGTTACAATTCCGTCAAAAATGTTTTAATTTTGATTCCGACAGCTTTTCTGTGCTATTTTTTATCTGTATCTATGAAATTGCATACAGATTTAAATTGCCAGATTTTTATTTAATAGTTTTTCTTTTTTTAGGTGTTACAATTCCGTCAAAAATGTTTTAATTTTGATTCCGACAGCTTTTCTGTACTATTCTTATCTGTATCTATGAAATTGCATACAGATTTGCATACAGATTGCCAGATTTTTAAAGTTTTAATAGTTTTTCTTTTTTTTAGGTGTTACAATTCCGTCAAAAATGTTTTAATTTTGATTCCGACAGCTTTTCTGTGCTATTTTTATCTGTATCTATGAAATTGCATACTTAAATTGCCAGATTTTAAAAGTTTTAATAGTTTTTCTTTTTTTAGGTGTTACAATTCCGTCAAAAATGTTTTAATTTTGATTCCGACATCTTTTCTGTACTATTCTTATCTGTATCTATGAAATTGCATACAGATTTGCATACAGATTGCCACATTTTAAAAGTTTTAATAGTTTTTCTTTTTTTAGGTGTTACAATTCCGTCAAAAATGTTTTAGTTTTGATTCCGACAGCTTTTCTGTGCTATTTTTTATCTGTATCTATGAAATTGCATACTTAAATTGCCAGATTTTTAAAGTTTTTCTTTTTTTTTAGGTGTTACAATTCCGTCAAAAATGTTTTAATTTTGATTCCGACAGCTTTTCTGTACTATTCTTATCTGTATCTATGAAATTGCATACAGATTTGCGTACAGATTGCCAGATTTTTAAAGTTTTAATAGTTTTTCTTTTTTTAGGTGTTACAATTCCGTCAAAAATGTTTTAATTTTGATTCCGACAGCTTTTCTGTGCTATTTTTTATCTGTATCTATGAAATTGCATACTTAAATTGCCAGATTTTTAAAGTTTTAATAGTTTTTTTTTTTTAGGTGTTACAATTCCGTCAAAAATGTTTTAATTTTGATTCCGACAGCTTTTCTGTACTATTCTTATCTGTATCTATGAAATTGCATACAGATTTGCGTACAGATTGCCAGATTTTAAAGTTTTAATAGTTTTTCTTTTTTTTAGGTGTTACAATTCCGTCAAAAATGTTTTAATTTTGATTCCGACAGCTTTTCTGTGCTATTTTTTATCTGTATCTATGAAATTGCATACTTAAATTGCCAGATTTTAAAATTTTTCTTTTTTTAGGTGTTACAATTCCGTCAAAATGTTTTAATTTTGATTCCGACAGCTTTTCTGTACTATTCTTATCTGTATCTATGAAATTGCATACAGATTTGCATACAGATTGCCAGATTTTAAAGTTTTAATAGTTTTTCTTTTTTTAGGTGTTACAATTCCGTCAAAAATGTTTTAATTTTGATTCCGACAGCTTTTCTGTGCTATTTTTATCTGTATCTATGAAATTGCATACTTTAAATTGCCAGATTTTAAAAGTTTTAATAGTTTTTCTTTTTTTAGGTGTTACAATTCCGTCAAAAATGTTTTAATTTTGATTCCGACAGCTTTTCTGTGCTATTTTTATCTGTATCTATGAAATTGCATACTTAAATTGCCAGATTTTAAAAGTTTTAATAGTTTTTCTTTTTTTAGGTGTTACAATTCCGTCAAAAATGTTTTAATTTTGATTCCGACAGCTTTTCTGTACTATTCTTATCTGTATCTATGAAATTGCATACAGATTTGCATACAGATTGCCAGATTTTTAAAGTTTTAATAGTTTTTTTTTTTTAGGTGTTACAATTCCGTCAAAAATGTTTTAATTTTGATTCCGACAGCTTTTCTGTACTATTTTTTATCTGTATCTATGAAATTGCATACTTAAATTGCCAGATTTTAAAAGTTTTAATAGTTTTTCTTTTTTTAGGTGTTACAATTCCGTCAAAAATGTTTTAATTTTGATTCCGACAGCTTTTCTGTACTATTCTTATCTGTATCTATGAAATTGCATACAGATTTGCATACAGATTGCCAGATTTTTAAAGTTTTAATAGTTTTGGAACGAAGTTCCTTATGGCGCGGTATGAGTTTGGCGGAGGAGGGCTAGCCGAGAAAAACCGTAACGTAACGTTAAACGGCTCTCCGGCTCTCTGTCTTCTTCTTGTTGGTGTTCTGGCAGGGAGGAGCCAAGTGCCCGGCTAGCTCAGTCGGTAGAGCATGAGACTCTTAATCTCAGGGTCGTGGGTTCGAGCCCCACTTGGGACGAAGAAAATTTTTTAATATTTTTCTATTCTTTATTCTTGAATTTACTTAGTAGCAAAGAGTATTAAGTTATATAGAGAGGACATCTCATACAAAAAATGTGTTCTATGGCGGGTTCCAGCGGTAGAACCCGCATTTTACTCGTGGAACCCGCAGTGCTCGATTCTACTATGAATCTGGCCGCCCAGTCGCCAACTTGCCGTTTGGCCTAGTGCTTAGGGTATCGGACTACCAATCCAAGGTTCATGGGTTCGAATCCCAGTAAAATATAAAGTTTTTGTTTTATTTTTTCTAATACTTAGTTTTTTAAACAGTTTATTTTCTATATTTTTACTTCTAATAAATTAAATTAAGAAAAATATGTTCACATCATAAGAAACAGAAACATAAAAATGTTAAAGGGATAACTTCTTTTAATTGTTAATTATTTTTTTAATAGTTATAAAGTTTTTTTTTTGTAATTTTCAATGGTGTTTTTGTTTTTTTTTTAAATATTACAAATTAGCTGTATGATAAACTTTTCGGTTTATTTTTTTATTACTGTGTTAGATTATGTTTTAAATTAAAAAAACGTATAAAAAGCTTTTTTATTTATTTTATAAATAAGATATTAATGCGGTTAAAAAGTTTGGTTTTATAAACCAGTCACTCGTTCTATTTTTATTCATTACGGTTTTTAAGTTTTAAGACCATTTAACTAAAATAATGATTAAAAAAAAATAAATTAAAAATGTTCAACACATAATAAAAGAAAAAAAAAAAATATTAAAATAGTTTTCGAGAGGGATCGATCCCTTGTTCACATTGACGATGACCAACGATTTATCCACCACGACCACAGGCTGTATCATGTCGGGTTCAGCAAAACCTATACGAGTTTCGAAGTATTTCGGCTCTCGATTTGATTTTGATTCAAATATGAAATTTCGTACAAAAAATGCGCTGTCGAGTTCGTGCACACATACAATCAAAACGGACTTACACTTATGCATTGTGTACCCTATAAGCGAAATCTAAAAATAGAACAAGTAATTCCGTCTCCCTCTTTCCCCTTTTCCCCTTGCCGACAAGCGTAGCGCTGTCAAAGCATTGAAGACGCCCTCTCTATATAACTTTATACTCTTTGTTAGTAGATTAAAATAATCATTTTTCGCCTTCATTTACTCCTGTCTCTCCTTCATTGACCTCCATCTCGTCATGCCTGCTAAACAGTACACATGCCAAAGGAACTTCGTTCCTCACGCGTGTCCCTAGACACACACTGCTTTTTTTTTTTTTTTAGGTGTTACAATTCCGTCAAAAATGTTTTAATTTTGATTCCGACAGCTTTTCTGTGCTATTTTTATCTGTATCTATGAAATTGCATACTTAAATTGCCAGATTTTAAAAGTTTTAATAGTTTTTTTTTTTTTTAGGTGTTACAATTCCGTCAAAAATGTTTTAATTTTGATTCCGACAGCTTTTCTGTGCTATTTTTATCTGTATCTATGAAATTGCATACTTAAATTGCCAGATTTTAAAAGTTTTAATAGTTTTTCTTTTTTTAGGTGTTACAATTCCGTCAAAAATGTTTTAATTTTGATTCCGACAGCTTTTCTGTACTATTCTTATCTGTATCTATGAAATTGCATACAGATTTGCATACAGATTGCCAGATTTTTAAAGTTTTAATAGTTTTTCTTTTTTTAGGTGTTACAATTCCGTCAAAAATGTTTTAGTTTTGATTCCGACAGCTTTTCTGTGCTATTTTTTATCTGTATCTATGAAATTGCATACTTAAATTGCCAGATTTTAAAAGTATTTTTTTTTTTTTAGGTGTTACAATTCCGTCAAAAATGTTTTAATTTTGATTCCGACAGCTTTTCTGTACTATTCTTATCTGTATCTATGAAATTGCATACAGATTTGCGTACAGATTGCCAGATTTTTAAAGTTTTAATAGTTTTTCTTTTTTTAGGTGTTACAATTCCGTCAAAAATGTTTTAGTTTTGATTCCGACAGCTTTTCTGTGCTATTTTTTATCTGTATCTATGAAATTGCATACTTAAATTGCCAGATTTTAAAACTTTTTCTTTTTTTTAGGTGTTACAATTCCGTCAAAAATGTTTTAATTTTGATTCCGACAGCTTTTCTGTACTATTCTTATCTGTATCTATGAAATTGCATACAGATTTGCATACAGATTGCCAGATTTTTAAAGTTTTAATAGTTTTTCTTTTTTTAGGTGTTACAATTCCGTCAAAAATGTTTTAGTTTTGATTCCGACAGCTTTTCTGTGCTATTTTTTATCTGTATCTATGAAATTGCATACTTAAATTGCCAGATTTTAAAATTTTTTTAGTTTTTTTTTTTTAGGTGTTACAATTCCGTCAAAAATGTTTTAATTTTGATTCCGACAGCTTTTCTGTACTATTCTTATCTGTATCTATGAAATTGCATACAGATTTGCATACAGATTGCCAGATTTTTAAAGTTTTAATAGTTTTTCTTTTTTTAGGTGTTACAATTCCGTCAAAAATGTTTTAATTTTGATTCCGACAGCTTTTCTGTGCTATTTTTATCTGTATCTATGAAATTGCATACTTAAATTGCCAGATTTTTAAAGTTTTAATAGTTTTTCTTTTTTTAGGTGTTACAATTCCGTCAAAAATGTTTTAATTTTGATTCCGACAGCTTTTCTGTGCTATTTTTATCTGTATCTATGAAATTGCATACGATTTAAATTGCCAGATTTTAAAAGTTTTAATAGTTTTTCTTTTTTTAGGTGTTACAATTCCGTCAAAAATGTTTTAATTTTGATTCCGACAGCTTTTCTGTACTATTTTTATCTGTATCTATGAAATTGCATACAGATTTTTACAGATTGCCAGATTTTTAAAGTTTTAATAGTTTTTCTTTTTTTAGGTGTTACAATTCCGTCAAAAATGTTTTAATTTTGATTCCGACAGCTTTTCTGTACTATTCTTATCTGTATCTATGAAATTGCATACTTAAATTGCCAGATTTTAAAAGTTTTAATAGTTTTTCTTTTTTTAGGTGTTACAATTCCGTCAAAAATGTTTTAATTTTGATTCCGACAGCTTTTCTGTGCTATTTTTATCTGTATCTATGAAATTGCATACTTAAATTGCCAGATTTTAAAACTTTTTTTTTTTTTTTTAAGGTGTTACAATTCCGTCAAAAATGTTTTAATTTTGATTCCGACAGCTTTTCTGTACTATTCTTATCTGTATCTATGAAATTGCATACAGAGTTTTTTTGCTTCCACAGATTGCCAGATTTTTTAAAGTTTTAATAGTTTTTCTTTTTTTTAGGTGTTACAATTCCGTCAAAAATGTTTTAATTTTGATTCCGACAGCTTTTCTGTGCTATTTTTATCTGTATCTATGAAATTGCATACGATTTAAATTGCCAGATTTTAAAAGTTTTAATAGTTTTTCTTTTTTTAGGTGTTACAATTCCGTCAAAAATGTTTTAATTTTGATTCCGACAGCTTTTCTGTGCTATTTTTATCTGTATCTATGAAATTGCATACTTAAATTGCCAGATTTTAAATTTACTTTTTCTTTTTTTAGGTGTTACAATTCCGTCAAAAATGTTTTAATTTTGATTCCGACAGCTTTTCTGTACTATTTTTATCTGTATCTATGAAATTGCATACAGATTTGCGTACAGATTGCCAGATTTTTAAAGTTTTAATAGTTTTTTTTTTTTTTAGGTGTTACAATTCCGTCAAAAATGTTTTAGTTTTGATTCCGACAGCTTTTCTGTGCTATTTTTTATCTGTATCTATGAAATTGCATACTTAAATTGCCAGATTTTAAAACTTTTTTTTTTCTTTTTTTAGGTGTTACAATTCCGTCAAAAATGTTTTAATTTTGATTCCGACATCTTTTCTGTACTATTCTTATCTGTATCTATGAAATTGCATACAGATTTGCATACAGATTGCCACATTTTAAAAGTTTTAATAGTTTTTCTTTTTTTAGGTGTTACAATTCCGTCAAAAATGTTTTAATTTTGATTCCGACAGCTTTTCTGTGCTATTTTTATCTGTATCTATGAAATTGCATACTTAAATTGCCAGATTTTAAAAGTTTTAATATTTTTCTTTTTTTAGGTGTTACAATTCCGTCAAAAATGTTTTAATTTTGATTCCGACAGCTTTTCTGTACTATTTTTATCTGTATCTATGAAATTGCATACAGATTTGCTTACAGATTGCCAGATTTTTAAAGTTTTAATAGTTTTTTTTTTTTTTAGGTGTTACAATTCCGTCAAAAATGTTTTAATTTTGATTCCGACAGCTTTTCTGTGCTATTTTTTATCTGTATCTATGAAATTGCATACTTAAATTGCCAGATTTTAAATTTTTAGTTTTTCTTTTTTTAGGTGTTACAATTCCGTCAAAAATGTTTTAATTTTGATTCCGACATCTTTTCTGTACTATTCTTATCTGTATCTATGAAATTGCATACAGATTTGCATACAGATTGCCACATTTTAAAAGTTTTAATAGTTTTTCTTTTTTTAGGTGTTACAATTCCGTCAAAAATGTTTTAGTTTTGATTCCGACAGCTTTTCTGTGCTATTTTTTATCTGTATCTATGAAATTGCATACTTAAATTGCCAGATTTTAAAACTTTTTCTTTTTTTTTAGGTGTTACAATTCCGTCAAAAATGTTTTAATTTTGATTCCGACAGCTTTTCTGTACTATTCTTATCTGTATCTATGAAATTGCATACAGATTTGCGTACAGATTGACAGATTTTTAAAGTTTTAATAGTTTTTCTTTTTTTAGGTGTTACAATTCCGTCAAAAATGTTTTAGTTTTGATTCCGACAGCTTTTCTGTGCTATTTTTTATCTGTATCTATGAAATTGCATACTTAAATTGCCAGATTTTAAAACTTTTTTTTTTTTTTTTAGGTGTTACAATTCCGTCAAAAATGTTTTAATTTTGATTCCGACAGCTTTTCTGTACTATTCTTATCTGTATCTATGAAATTGCATACAGATTTGCGTACAGATTGACAGATTTTTAAAGTTTTAATAGTTTTTCTTTTTTTAGGTGTTACAATTCCGTCAAAAATGTTTTAGTTTTGATTCCGACAGCTTTTCTGTGCTATTTTTTATCTGTATCTATGAAATTGCATACTTAAATTGCCAGATTTTAAAACTTTTTCTTTTTTTAGGTGTTACAATTCCGTCAAAAATGTTTTAATTTTGATTCCGACAGCTTTTCTGTACTATTCTTATCTGTATCTATGAAATTGCATACAGATTTGCGTACAGATTGCCAGATTTTAAAAGTTTTAATAGTTTTTTTTTTTTTAGGTGTTACAATTCCGTCAAAAATGTTTTAATTTTGATTCCGACAGCTTTTCTGTGCTATTTTTTATCTGTATCTATGAAATTGCATACTTAAATTGCCAGATTTTAAAAGTTTTAATAGTTTTCTTTTTTTTAGGTGTTACAATTCCGTCAAAAATGTTTTAATTTTGATTCCGACAGCTTTTCTGTGCTATTTTTATCTGTATCTATGAAATTGCATACTTAAATTGCCAGATTTTAAAAGTTTTAATAGTTTTTCTTTTTTAGGTGTTACAATTCCGTCAAAAATGTTTTAATTTTGATTCCGACAGCTTTTCTGTACTATTTTTATCTGTATCTATGAAATTGCATACTTTAAATTGCCAGATTTTAAAAGTTTTAATAGTTTTTCTTTTTTTTAGGTGTTACAATTCCGTCAAAAATGTTTTAATTTTGATTCCGACAGCTTTTCTGTACTATTCTTATCTGTATCTATGAAATTGCATACAGATTTAAATTGCCAGATTTTAAAAGTTTTAATAGTTTTTCTTTTTTTTAGGTGTTACAATTCCGTCAAAAATGTTTTAATTTTGATTCCGACAGCTTTTCTGTGCTATTTTTTATCTGTATCTATGAAATTGCATACTTAAATTGCCAGATTTTAAAACTTTTATATTTTTTTTTTAGGTGTTACAATTCCGTCAAAAATGTTTTAATTTTGATTCCGACAGCTTTTCTGTGCTATTTTTATCTGTATCTATGAAATTGCATACTTAAATTGCCAGATTTTAAAAGTTTTTTCTTTTTTTTAGGTGTTACAATTCCGTCAAAAATGTTTTAATTTTGATTCCGACAGCTTTTCTGTACTATTTTTATCTGTATCTATGAAATTGCATACAGATTTGCGTACAGATTGCCAGATTTTTAAAGTTTTAATAGTTTTTCTTTTTTTAGGTGTTACAATTCCGTCAAAAATGTTTTAGTTTTGATTCCGACAGCTTTTCTGTGCTATTTTTTATCTGTATCTATGAAATTGCATACTTAAATTGCCAGATTTTAAATTTTATATTTTTTTTTTTTTAGGTGTTACAATTCCGTCAAAAATGTTTTAATTTTGATTCCGACAGCTTTTCTGTACTATTCTTATCTGTATCTATGAAATTGCATACAGATTTGCATACAGATTGCCAGATTTTTAAAGTTTTAATAGTTTTTTTTTTTTTTTAGGTGTTACAATTCCGTCAAAAATGTTTTAATTTTGATTCCGACAGCTTTTCTGTACTATTCTTATCTGTATCTATGAAATTGCATACTTAAATTGCCAGATTTTTAAAGTTTTAATAGTTTTTCTTTTTTTAGGTGTTACAATTCCGTCAAAAATGTTTTAGTTTTGATTCCGACAGCTTTTCTGTGCTATTTTTTATCTGTATCTATGAAATTGCATACTTAAATTGCCAGATTTTAAAACTTTTTTTTTTTTTTTTTTAGGTGTTACAATTCCGTCAAAAATGTTTTAATTTTGATTCCGACAGCTTTTCTGTACTATTCTTATCTGTATCTATGAAATTGCATACAGATTTGCGTACAGATTGCCAGATTTTTAAAGTTTTAATAGTTTTTCTTTTTTTTTAGGTGTTACAATTCCGTCAAAAATGTTTTAGTTTTGATTCCGACAGCTTTTCTGTGCTTTTTTTATCTGTATCTATGAAATTGCATACTTAAATTGCCAGATTTTAAAACTTTTTCTTTTTTTAGGTGTTACAATTCCGTCAAAAATGTTTTAATTTTGATTCCGACAGCTTTTCTGTACTATTCTTATCTGTATCTATGAAATTGCATACAGATTTGCATACAGATTGCCAGATTTTAAAAGTTTTAATAGTTTTTCTTTTTTTTAGGTGTTACAATTCCGTCAAAAATGTTTTAATTTTGATTCCGACAGCTTTTCTGTGCTATTTTTATCTGTATCTATGAAATTGCATACTTAAATTGCCAGATTTTAAAAGTTTTAATAGTTTTTCTTTTTTTAGGTGTTACAATTCCGTCAAAAATGTTTTAATTTTGATTCCGACAGCTTTTCTGTGCTATTTTTATCTGTATCTATGAAATTGCATACTTTAAATTGCCAGATTTTAAAAGTTTTAATAGTTTTTTCTTTTTTTAGGTGTTACAATTCCGTCAAAAATGTTTTAATTTTGATTCCGACAGCTTTTCTGTACTATTCTTATCTGTATCTATGAAATTGCATACAGATTTGCATACAGATTGCCAGATTTTTAAAGTTTTAATAGTTTTTCTTTTTTTAGGTGTTACAATTCCGTCAAAAATGTTTTAATTTTGATTCCGACAGCTTTTCTGTACTATTTTTATCTGTATCTATGAAATTGCATACAATTTGCATACAGATTGCCAGATTTTTAAAAGTTTTAATAGTTTTTCTTTTTTAGGTGTTACAATTCCGTCAAAAATGTTTTAATTTTGATTCCGACAGCTTTTCTGTACTATTTTTATCTGTATCTATGAAATTGCATACTTAAATTGCCAGATTTTAAAAGTTTTAATAGTTTTTTCTCTTTTTTAGGTGTTACAATTCCGTCAAAAATGTTTTAATTTTGATTCCGACAGCTTTTCTGTACTATTCTTATCTGTATCTATGAAATTGCATACAGTTTGCTACAGATTGCCAGATTTTTAAAGTTTTAATAGTTTTTCTTTTTTAGGTGTTACAATTCCGTCAAAAATGTTTTAATTTTGATTCCGACAGCTTTTCTGTGCTATTTTTTATCTGTATCTATGAAATTGCATACTTAAATTGCCAGATTTTAAAACTTTTTCTTTTTTTAGGTGTTACAATTCCGTCAAAAATGTTTTAATTTTGATTCCGACAGCTTTTCTGTACTATTCTTATCTGTATCTATGAAATTGCATACAGATTTGCGTACAGATTGCCAGATTTTTAAAGTTTTAATAGTTTTTCTTTTTTTAGGTGTTACAATTCCGTCAAAAATGTTTTAATTTTGATTCCGACAGCTTTTCTGTACTATTCTTATCTGTATCTATGAAATTGCATACTTAAATTGCCAGATTTTTAAAGTTTTAATAGTTTTTCTTTTTTTAGGTGTTACAATTCCGTCAAAAATGTTTTAGTTTTGATTCCGACAGCTTTTCTGTGCTATTTTTTATCTGTATCTATGAAATTGCATACTTAAATTGCCAGATTTTAAAACTTTTTTCTTTTTTTAGGTGTTACAATTCCGTCAAAAATGTTTTAATTTTGATTCCGACAGCTTTTCTGTACTATTCTTATCTGTATCTATGAAATTGCATACAGATTTGCGTACAGATTGCCAGATTTTTAAAGTTTTAATAGTTTTTTTTTTTTTAGGTGTTACAATTCCGTCAAAAATGTTTTAGTTTTGATTCCGACAGCTTTTCTGTGCTTTTTTTATCTGTATCTATGAAATTGCATACTTAAATTGCCAGATTTTAAAACTTTTTCTTTTTTTAGGTGTTACAATTCCGTCAAAAATGTTTTAATTTTGATTCCGACAGCTTTTCTGTACTATTCTTATCTGTATCTATGAAATTGCATACAGATTTGCATACAGATTGCCAGATTTTAAAAGTTTTAATAGTTTTTCTTTTTTTTAGGTGTTACAATTCCGTCAAAAATGTTTTAATTTTGATTCCGACAGCTTTTCTGTGCTATTTTTATCTGTATCTATGAAATTGCATACAGATTTCAAATTGCCAGATTTTAAAAGTTTTAATAGTTTTTTTTTTTTTAGGTGTTACAATTCCGTCAAAAATGTTTTAATTTTGATTCCGACAGCTTTTCTGTGCTATTTTTATCTGTATCTATGAAATTGCATACTTAAATTGCCAGATTTTAAAAGTTTTAATAGTTTTTCTTTTTTTAGGTGTTACAATTCCGTCAAAAATGTTTTAATTTTGATTCCGACAGCTTTTCTGTACTATTCTTATCTGTATCTATGAAATTGCATACAGATTTGCATACAGATTGCCAGATTTTTAAAGTTTTAATAGTTTTTCTTTTTTAGGTGTTACAATTCCGTCAAAAATGTTTTAATTTTGATTCCGACAGCTTTTCTGTACTATTCTTATCTGTATCTATGAAATTGCATACAGATTTGCATACAGATTGCCAGATTTTTAAAGTTTTAATAGTTTTTCTTTTTTTAGGTGTTACAATTCCGTCAAAAATGTTTTAATTTTGATTCCGACAGCTTTTCTGTACTATTCTTATCTGTATCTATGAAATTGCATACTTAAATTGCCAGATTTTAAAAGTTTTAATAGTTTTTCTTTTTTTTTAGGTGTTACAATTCCGTCAAAAATGTTTTAGTTTTGATTCCGACAGCTTTTCTGTGCTATTTTTTATCTGTATCTATGAAATTGCATACTTAAATTGCCAGATTTTAAAACTTTTTTTTTTTTTTTAGGTGTTACAATTCCGTCAAAAATGTTTTAATTTTGATTCCGACAGCTTTTCTGTGCTATTTTTATCTGTATCTATGAAATTGCATACTTAAATTGCCAGATTTTAAAAGTTTTAATAGTTTTTCTTTTTTTAGGTGTTACAATTCCGTCAAAAATGTTTTAGTTTTGATTCCGACAGCTTTTCTGTGCTATTTTTTATCTGTATCTATGAAATTGCATACTTAAATTGCCAGATTTTAAAACTTTTTCTTTTTTTTTAGGTGTTACAATTCCGTCAAAAATGTTTTAATTTTGATTCCGACAGCTTTTCTGTACTATTCTTATCTGTATCTATGAAATTGCATACAGATTTGCATACAGATTGCCAGATTTTAAAGTTTTAATAGTTTTTCTTTTTTTTTAGGTGTTACAATTCCGTCAAAATGTTTTAATTTTGATTCCGACAGCTTTTCTGTACTATTCTTATCTGTATCTATGAAATTGCATACTTAAATTGCCAGATTTTTAAAGTTTTAATAGTTTTTCTTTTTTTAGGTGTTACAATTCCGTCAAAAATGTTTTAGTTTTGATTCCGACAGCTTTTCTGTGCTATTTTTTATCTGTATCTATGAAATTGCATACTTAAATTGCCAGATTTTAAAACTTTTTTTTCTTTTTTTAGGTGTTACAATTCCGTCAAAAATGTTTTAATTTTGATTCCGACAGCTTTTCTGTACTATTCTTATCTGTATCTATGAAATTGCATACAGATTTGCGTACAGATTGCCAGATTTTTAAAGTTTTAATAGTTTTTTTTTTTTTAGGTGTTACAATTCCGTCAAAAATGTTTTAGTTTTGATTCCGACAGCTTTTCTGTGCTATTTTTTATCTGTATCTATGAAATTGCATACTTAAATTGCCAGATTTTAAAACTTTTTTTTTTTTTTTAGGTGTTACAATTCCGTCAAAAATGTTTTAATTTTGATTCCGACAGCTTTTCTGTACTATTCTTATCTGTATCTATGAAATTGCATACAGATTTGCATACAGATTGCCAGATTTTAAAAGTTTTAATAGTTTTTCTTTTTTTAGGTGTTACAATTCCGTCAAAAATGTTTTAATTTTGATTCCGACAGCTTTTCTGTGCTATTTTTTATCTGTATCTATGAAATTGCATACTTAAATTGCCAGATTTTAAAAGTTTTTAATATTTCTTTTTTTAGGTGTTACAATTCCGTCAAAAATGTTTTAATTTTGATTCCGACAGCTTTTCTGTGCTATTTTTATCTGTATCTATGAAATTGCATACATTTAAATTGCCAGATTTTAAAAGTTTTAATAGTTTTTCTTTTTTTAGGTGTTACAATTCCGTCAAAAATGTTTTAATTTTGATTCCGACAGCTTTTCTGTACTATTTTTATCTGTATCTATGAAATTGCATACTTTGCATACAGATTGCCAGATTTTTAAAGTTTTAATAGTTTTTCTTTTTTTTAGGTGTTACAATTCCGTCAAAAATGTTTTAATTTTGATTCCGACAGCTTTTCTGTACTATTCTTATCTGTATCTATGAAATTGCATACAGATTTACAGATTGCCAGATTTTTAAAGTTTTAATAGTTTTTCTTTTTTTAGGTGTTACAATTCCGTCAAAATGTTTTAATTTTGATTCCGACAGCTTTTCTGTGCTATTTTTATCTGTATCTATGAAATTGCATACTTAAATTGCCAGATTTTAAAAGTTTTAATAGTTTTTCTTTTTTTTAGGTGTTACAATTCCGTCAAAAATGTTTTAATTTTGATTCCGACAGCTTTTCTGTACTATTCTTATCTGTATCTATGAAATTGCATACAGATTTGCGTACAATTGCCAGATTTTTAAAGTTTTAATAGTTTTTCTTTTTTTAGGTGTTACAATTCCGTCAAAATGTTTTAATTTTGATTCCGACAGCTTTTCTGTACTATTTTTTATCTGTATCTATGAAATTGCATACTTAAATTGCCAGATTTTAAAAGTTTTAATAGTTTTTCTTTTTTTTAGGTGTTACAATTCCGTCAAAAATGTTTTAATTTTGATTCCGACAGCTTTTCTGTGCTATTTTTTATCTGTATCTATGAAATTGCATACGATTTGCAAATTGCCAGATTTTAAAAGTTTTAATAGTTTTTTCTTTTTTTAGGTGTTACAATTCCGTCAAAAATGTTTTAATTTTGATTCCGACAGCTTTTCTGTGCTATTTTTATCTGTATCTATGAAATTGCATACTTAAATTGCCAGATTTTAAAACTTTTTAATAGTTTTTTTTTTTAGGTGTTACAATTCCGTCAAAAATGTTTTAATTTTGATTCCGACAGCTTTTCTGTACTATTTTTATCTGTATCTATGAAATTGCATACAGATTTGCGTACAGATTGCCAGATTTTTAAAGTTTTAATAGTTTTTCTTTTTTTAGGTGTTACAATTCCGTCAAAAATGTTTTAGTTTTGATTCCGACAGCTTTTCTGTGCTATTTTTATCTGTATCTATGAAATTGCATACTTAAATTGCCAGATTTTAAAAGTTTTTCTTTTTTTTAGGTGTTACAATTCCGTCAAAAATGTTTTAATTTTGATTCCGACAGCTTTTCTGTACTATTCTTATCTGTATCTATGAAATTGCATACAGATTTGCATACAGATTGCCAGATTTTTAAAGTTTTAATAGTTTTTCTTTTTTTAGGTGTTACAATTCCGTCAAAAATGTTTTAATTTTGATTCCGACAGCTTTTCTGTACTATTCTTATCTGTATCTATGAAATTGCATACAGATTTGCATACAGATTGCCAGATTTTTAAAGTTTTAATAGTTTTTCTTTTTTTTAGGTGTTACAATTCCGTCAAAAATGTTTTAATTTTGATTCCGACAGCTTTTCTGTGCTATTTTTATCTGTATCTATGAAATTGCATACTTAAATTGCCAGATTTTAAAAGTTTTAATAGTTTTTCTTTTTTTAGGTGTTACAATTCCGTCAAAAATGTTTTAATTTTGATTCCGACAGCTTTTCTGTGCTATTTTTATCTGTATCTATGAAATTGCATACTTAAATTGCCAGATTTTAAAAGTTTTAATAGTTTTTTTTTTTTTTTAGGTGTTACAATTCCGTCAAAAATGTTTTAGTTTTGATTCCGACAGCTTTTCTGTGCTATTTTTTATCTGTATCTATGAAATTGCATACTTAAATTGCCAGATTTTAAAACTTTTTCTTTTTTTTAGGTGTTACAATTCCGTCAAAAATGTTTTAATTTTGATTCCGACAGCTTTTCTGTACTATTTTTATCTGTATCTATGAAATTGCATACAGATTTGCGTACAGATTGCCAGATTTTTAAAGTTTTAATAGTTTTTCTTTTTTTAGGTGTTACAATTCCGTCAAAAATGTTTTAATTTTGATTCCGACAGCTTTTCTGTGCTATTTTTTATCTGTATCTATGAAATTGCATACTTAAATTGCCAGATTTTAAAACTTTTTCTTTTTTTTAGGTGTTACAATTCCGTCAAAAATGTTTTAATTTTGATTCCGACAGCTTTTCTGTGCTATTTTTATCTGTATCTATGAAATTGCATACTTAAATTGCCAGATTTTAAAAGTTTTAATAGTTTTTCTTTTTTTAGGTGTTACAATTCCGTCAAAAATGTTTTAATTTTGATTCCGACAGCTTTTCTGTACTATTCTTATCTGTATCTATGAAATTGCATACAGATTTGCGTACAGATTGCCAGATTTTTAAAGTTTTAATAGTTTTTCTTTTTTTAGGTGTTACAATTCCGTCAAAAATGTTTTAGTTTTGATTCCGACAGCTTTTCTGTGCTATTTTTTATCTGTATCTATGAAATTGCATACTTAAATTGCCAGATTTTAAAACTTTTTCTTTTTTTTAGGTGTTACAATTCCGTCAAAAATGTTTTAATTTTGATTCCGACAGCTTTTCTGTACTATTCTTATCTGTATCTATGAAATTGCATACAGATTTGCATACAGATTGCCAGATTTTTAAAGTTTTAATAGTTTTTCTTTTTTTTAGGTGTTACAATTCCGTCAAAAATGTTTTAATTTTGATTCCGACAGCTTTTCTGTGCTATTTTTATCTGTATCTATGAAATTGCATACAGATTTAAATTGCCAGATTTTAAAGTTTTAATAGTTTTTCTTTTTTTAGGTGTTACAATTCCGTCAAAAATGTTTTAATTTTGATTCCGACAGCTTTTCTGTGCTATTTTTATCTGTATCTATGAAATTGCATACTTAAATTGCCAGATTTTAAAAGTTTTAATAGTTTTTTTTTTTTTAGGTGTTACAATTCCGTCAAAAATGTTTTAATTTTGATTCCGACAGCTTTTCTGTGCTATTTTTTATCTGTATCTATGAAATTGCATACAGATTTGCGTACAGATTGCCAGATTTTTAAAGTTTTAATAGTTTTTCTTTTTTTAGGTGTTACAATTCCGTCAAAAATGTTTTAATTTTGATTCCGACAGCTTTTCTGTGCTATTTTTATCTGTATCTATGAAATTGCATACTTAAATTGCCAGATTTTAAAACTTTTTCTTTTTTTTTAGGTGTTACAATTCCGTCAAAAATGTTTTAATTTTGATTCCGACAGCTTTTCTGTACTATTTTTATCTGTATCTATGAAATTGCATACAGATTTGCGTACAGATTGCCAGATTTTTAAAGTTTTAATAGTTTTTCTTTTTTTAGGTGTTACAATTCCGTCAAAAATGTTTTAGTTTTGATTCCGACAGCTTTTCTGTGCTATTTTTTATCTGTATCTATGAAATTGCATACTTAAATTGCCAGATTTTAAAACTTTTTCTTTTTTTTTAGGTGTTACAATTCCGTCAAAAATGTTTTAATTTTGATTCCGACAGCTTTTCTGTACTATTCTTATCTGTATCTATGAAATTGCATACAGATTTGCATACAGATTGCCAGATTTTTAAAGTTTTAATAGTTTTTCTTTTTTTAGGTGTTACAATTCCGTCAAAATGTTTTAATTTTGATTCCGACAACTTTTCTGTACTATTCTTATCTGTATCTATGAAATTGCATACTTAAATTGCCAGATTTTAAAAGTTTTAATAGTTTTTCTTTATTTTTAGGTGTTACAATTCCGTCAAAAATGTTTTAATTTTGATTCCGACAGCTTTTCTGTGACTATTTTTATCTGTATCTATGAAATTGCATACTTAAATTGCCACATTTTAAAAGTTTTAATAGTTTTTCTTTTTTTAGGTGTTACAATTCCGTCAAAAATGTTTTAATTTTGATTCCGACGCTTTTCTGTACTATTCTTATCTGTATCTATGAAATTGCATACAGATTTGCATACAGATTGCCAGATTTTTAAAGTTTTAATAGTTTTCTTTTTTAGGTGTTACAATTCCGTCAAAAATGTTTTAATTTTGATTCCGACAGCTTTTCTGTGCTATTTTTATCTGTATCTATGAAATTGCATACTTAAATTGCCAGATTTTAAAAGTTTTTAATATTTTTTTTTTTTAGGTGTTACAATTCCGTCAAAAATGTTTTAATTTTGATTCCGACAGCTTTTCTGTACTATTCTTATCTGTATCTATGAAATTGCATACAGATTTGCGTTCAGATTGACAGATTTTTAAAGTTTTAATAGTTTTTCTTTTTTAGGTGTTACAATTCCGTCAAAAATGTTTTAGTTTTGATTCCGACAGCTTTTCTGTGCTATTTTTTATCTGTATCTATGAAATTGCATACTTAAATTGCCAGATTTTAAAACTTTTTTTTTTTTTTAGGTGTTACAATTCCGTCAAAAATGTTTTAATTTTGATTCCGACAGCTTTTCTGTACTATTCTTATCTGTATCTATGAAATTGCATACAGATTTGCGTACAGATTGCCAGATTTTTAAAGTTTTAATAGTTTTTCTTTTTTTAGGTGTTACAATTCCGTCAAAAATGTTTTAGTTTTGATTCCGACAGCTTTTCTGTGCTATTTTTTATCTGTATCTATGAAATTGCATACTTAAATTGCCAGATTTTAAAACTTTTTTTTTTTTTTTAGGTGTTACAATTCCGTCAAAAATGTTTTAATTTTGATTCCGACAGCTTTTCTGTACTATTCTTATCTGTATCTATGAAATTGCATACAGATTTGCATACAGATTGCCAGATTTTAAAAGTTTTAATAGTTTTTCTTTTTTTTAGGTGTTACAATTCCGTCAAAAATGTTTTAATTTTGATTCCGACAGCTTCTCTGTGCTATTTTTATCTGTATCTATGAAATTGCATACTTAAATTGCCACATTTTAAAAGTTTTAATAGTTTTTCTTTTTTAGGTGTTACAATTCCGTCAAAAATGTTTTAATTTTGATTCCGACAGCTTTTCTGTGCTATTTTTATCTGTATCTATGAAATTGCATACTTAAATTGCCAGATTTTAAAAGTTTTAATAGTTTTTCTTTTTTTAGGTGTTACAATTCCGTCAAAAATGTTTTAATTTTGATTCCGACATCTTTTCTGTACTATTCTTATCTGTATCTATGAAATTGCATACAGATTTGCATACAGATTGCCACATTTTAAAAGTTTTAATAGTTTTTTATTTTTTTAGGTGTTACAATTCCGTCAAAAATGTTTTAATTTTGATTCCGACAGCTTTTCTGTGCTATTTTTTATCTGTATCTATGAAATTGCATACTTAAATTGCCAGATTTTAAAACTTTTTCTTTTTTTTAGGTGTTACAATTCCGTCAAAAATGTTTTAATTTTGATTCCGACAGCTTTTCTGTACTATTCTTATCTGTATCTATGAAATTGCATACAGATTTGCGTACAGATTGACAGATTTTTAAAGTTTTAATAGTTTTTCTTTTTTTAGGTGTTACAATTCCGTCAAAAATGTTTTAATTTTGATTCCGACAGCTTTTCTGTGCTATTTTTATCTGTATCTATGAAATTGCATACTTAAATTGCCAGATTTTAAAACTTTTTATTTTTTTTTTAGGTGTTACAATTCCGTCAAAAATGTTTTAATTTTGATTCCGACAGCTTTTCTGTACTATTCTTATCTGTATCTATGAAATTGCATACAGATTTGCATACAGATTGCCAGATTTTAAAAGTTTTAATAGTTTTTCTTTTTTTAGGTGTTACAATTCCGTCAAAAATGTTTTAATTTTGATTCCGACAGCTTCTCTGTGCTATTTTTATCTGTATCTATGAAATTGCATACTTAAATTGCCACATTTTAAAAGTTTTAATAGTTTTTCTTTTTTTAGGTGTTACAATTCCGTCAAAAATGTTTTAATTTTGATTCCGACAGCTTTTCTGTGCTATTTTTATCTGTATCTATGAAATTGCATACTTAAATTGCCAGATTTTAAAAGTTTTAATAGTTTTTCTTTTTTTAGGTGTTACAATTCCGTCAAAAATGTTTTAATTTTGATTCCGACATCTTTTCTGTACTATTCTTATCTGTATCTATGAAATTGCATACAGATTTGCATACAGATTGCCGGATTTTTAAAGTTTTAATTTTTTTTTTTTTAGGTGTTACAATTCCGTCAAAAATGTTTTAATTTTGATTCCGACAGCTTTTCTGTACTATTCTTATCTGTATCTATGAAATTGCATACAGATTTGCATACAGATTGCCAGATTTTTAAAGTTTTAATAGTTTTTCTTTTTTTTTAGGTGTTACAATTCCGTCAAAAATGTTTTAATTTTGATTCCGACAGCTTTTCTGTGCTATTTTTATCTGTATCTATGAAATTGCATACGATTAAATTGCCAGATTTTAAAGTTTTAATAGTTTTTCTTTATTTTTAGGTGTTACAATTCCGTCAAAAAGTTTTTAATTTTGATTCCGACAGCTTTTCTGTGATATTTTTATCTGTATCTATGAAATTGCATACTTAAATTGCCAGATTTTAAAACTTTTTTTTTTTTTTAGGTGTTACAATTCCGTCAAAAATGTTTTAATTTTGATTCCGACAGCTTTTCTGTACTATTTTTATCTGTATCTATGAAATTGCATACTTTTAAATTGCCAGATTTTAAAGTTTTAATAGTTTTTCTTTTTTTTTTAGGTGTTACAATTCCGTCAAAAATGTTTTAATTTTGATTCCGACAGCTTTTCTGTGATATTTTTATCTGTATCTATGAAATTGCATACTTAAATTGCCAGATTTTAAAACTTTTTCTTTTTTAGGTGTTACAATTCCGTCAAAATGTTTTAATTTTGATTCCGACAGCTTTTCTGTACTATTTTTATCTGTATCTATGAAATTGCATACAGATTTGTAAGATTGCCAGATTTTTAAAGTTTTAATAGTTTTTCTTTTTTTAGGTGTTACAATTCCGTCAAAAATGTTTTAATTTTGATTCCGACAGCTTTTCTGTGCTATTTTTATCTGTATCTATGAAATTGCATACTTAAATTGCCAGATTTTAAAGTTTTAATTTTTTCTTTTTTTAGGTGTTACAATTCCGTCAAAAATGTTTTAATTTTGATTCCGACAGCTTTTCTGTGACTATTTTTATCTGTATCTATGAAATTGCATACTTTAAATTGCCAGATTTTAAAAGTTTTAATAGTTTTTCTTTTTTAGGTGTTACAATTCCGTCAAAAATGTTTTAATTTTGATTCCGACAGCTTTTCTGTACTATTTTTATCTGTATCTATGAAATTGCATACTTTGCATACAATTGCCAGATTTTTAAAGTTTTAATAGTTTTTCTTTTTTAGGTGTTACAATTCCGTCAAAAATGTTTTAATTTTGATTCCGACAGCTTTTCTGTACTATTTTTATCTGTATCTATGAAATTGCATACAGATTTGCATACAGATTGCCAGATTTTAAAAGTTTTAATAGTTTTTCTTTTTTAGGTGTTACAATTCCGTCAAAAATGTTTTAATTTTGATTCCGACAGCTTTTCTGTGCTATTTTTATCTGTATCTATGAAATTGCATACTTAAATTGCCAGATTTTAAAAGTTTTTAATAGTTTTTCTTTTTTTTAGGTGTTACAATTCCGTCAAAAATGTTTTAATTTTGATTCCGACAGCTTTTCTGTACTATTCTTATCTGTATCTATGAAATTGCATACAGATTTGCATACAGATTGCCAGATTTTTTAAAGTTTTAATAGTTTTTCTTTTTTAGGTGTTACAATTCCGTCAAAAATGTTTTAATTTTGATTCCGACAGCTTTTCTGTGCTATTTTTATCTGTATCTATGAAATTGCATACTTAAATTGCCAGATTTTTAAAGTTTTAATAGTTTTTTTTTTTTTTAGGTGTTACAATTCCGTCAAAAATGTTTTAATTTTGATTCCGACAGCTTTTCTGTGCTATTTTTATCTGTATCTATGAAATTGCATACAGATTTGCATACAGATTGCCAGATTTTTAAAGTTTTAATAGTTTTTCTTTTTTTTAGGTGTTACAATTCCGTCAAAAATGTTTTAATTTTGATTCCGACAGCTTTTCTGTGCTATTTTTATCTGTATCTATGAAATTGCATACTTACAATTGCCAGATTTTAAAAGTTTTAATAGTTTTTCTTTTTTTAGGTGTTACAATTCCGTCAAAAATGTTTTAATTTTGATTCCGACAGCTTTTCTGTACTATTCTTATCTGTATCTATGAAATTGCATACAGATTTGCATACAGATTGCCAGATTTTTAAAGTTTTAATAGTTTTTCTTTTTTTAGGTGTTACAATTCCGTCAAAAATGTTTTAATTTTGATTCCGACAGCTTTTCTGTGCTATTTTTTATCTGTATCTATGAAATTGCATACGATTTACAGATTGCCAGATTTTTAAAGTTTTAATAGTTTTTTTTTTTTTAGGTGTTACAATTCCGTCAAAATGTTTTAATTTTGATTCCGACAGCTTTTCTGTGCTATTTTTATCTGTATCTATGAAATTGCATACAGATTTGCATACAGATTGCCAGATTTTTAAAGTTTTAATAGTTTTTCTTTTTTTTAGGTGTTACAATTCCGTCAAAAATGTTTTAATTTTGATTCCGACAGCTTTTCTGTGCTATTTTTATCTGTATCTATGAAATTGCATACATTTAAATTGCCAGATTTTAAAGTTTTAATAGTTTTTCTTTTTTTTAGGTGTTACAATTCCGTCAAAAATGTTTTAATTTTGATTCCGACAGCTTTTCTGTGACTATTTTTATCTGTATCTATGAAATTGCATACTTAAATTGCCAGATTTTAAAAGTTTTAAAAGTTTTTTTTTTTTAGGTGTTACAATTCCGTCAAAAATGTTTTAATTTTGATTCCGACAGCTTTTCTGTACTATTTTTATCTGTATCTATGAAATTGCATACGATTTAAATTGCCAGATTTTAAAAGTTTTAATAGTTTTTCTTTTTTTTAGGTGTTACAATTCCGTCAAAAAGTTTTTAATTTTGATTCCGACAGCTTTTCTGTGATATTTTTATCTGTATCTATGAAATTGCATACTTTAAGATTGCCAGATTTTAAATTTAATTTTTTCTTTTTTTAGGTGTTACAATTCCGTCAAAAATGTTTTAATTTTGATTCCGACAGCTTTTCTGTACTATTTTTATCTGTATCTATGAAATTGCATACTTTATACAGATTGCCAGATTTTTAAAGTTTTAATAGTTTTTTTTTTTTTAGGTGTTACAATTCCGTCAAAAATGTTTTAATTTTGATTCCGACAGCTTTTCTGTGCTATTTTTATCTGTATCTATGAAATTGCATACTTAAATTGCCAGATTTTAAAACTTTTTCTTTTTTTTTAGGTGTTACAATTCCGTCAAAAATGTTTTAATTTTGATTCCGACAGCTTTTCTGTGCTATTTTTATCTGTATCTATGAAATTGCATACTTAAATTGCCAGATTTTAAAAGTTTTAATAGTTTTTCTTTTTTTAGGTGTTACAATTCCGTCAAAAATGTTTTAATTTTGATTCCGACAGCTTTTCTGTACTATTTTTATCTGTATCTATGAAATTGCATACAGATTTGCATACAGATTGCCAGATTTTTAAAGTTTTAATAGTTTTCTTTTTTTAGGTGTTACAATTCCGTCAAAAATGTTTTAATTTTGATTCCGACAGCTTTTCTGTCCTATTTTTATCTGTATCTATGAAATTGCATACTTAAATTGCCAGATTTTAAAAGTTTTAATAGTTTTTCTTTTTTTAGGTGTTACAATTCCGTCAAAAATGTTTTAATTTTGATTCCGACAGCTTTTCTGTACTATTCTTATCTGTATCTATGAAATTGCATACAGATTTGCATACAGATTGCCAGATTTTAAAAGTTTTAATAGTTTTTCTTTTTTTTAGGTGTTACAATTCCGTCAAAAATGTTTTAATTTTGATTCCGACAGCTTTTCTGTGCTATTTTTATCTGTATCTATGAAATTGCATACTTAAATTGCCAGATTTTAAAAGTTTTAATAGTTTTTCTTTTTTTAGGTGTTACAATTCCGTCAAAAATGTTTTAATTTTGATTCCGACAGCTTTTCTGTACTATTCTTATCTGTATCTATGAAATTGCATACAGATTTGCATACAGATTGCCAGATTTTTAAAGTTTTAATAGTTTTCTAGGTGTTACAATTCCGTCAAAAATGTTTTAATTTTGATTCCGACAGCTTTTCTGTGCTATTTTTATCTGTATCTATGAAATTGCATACTTAAATTGCCAGATTTTAAAAGTTTTAATAGTTTTTCTTTTTTTAGGTGTTACAATTCCGTCAAAAATGTTTTAATTTTGATTCCGACAGCTTTTCTGTACTATTCTTATCTGTATCTATGAAATTGCATACAGATTTGCATACAGATTGCCAGATTTTTAAAGTTTTAATAGTTTTTCTTTTTTTAGGTGTTACAATTCCGTCAAAAATGTTTTAATTTTGATTCCGACAGCTTTTCTGTGCTATTTTTATCTGTATCTATGAAATTTCATACTTAAATTGCCAGATTTTAAAAGTTTTAATAGTTTTTCTTTATTTTTAGGTGTTACAATCCGTCAAAAAAGTTTTTAATTTTGATTCCGACAGCTTTTCTGTGATATTTTTATCTGTATCTATGAAATTGCATACTTAAATTGCCAGATTTTAAAACTTTTTCTTTTTTTTAGGTGTTACAATTCCGTCAAAAATGTTTTAATTTTGATTCCGACAGCTTTTCTGTACTATTTTTATCTGTATCTATGAAATTGCATACTTAAATTGCCAGATTTTTTAAAGTTTTAATTTTTCTTTTTTTTTAGGTGTTACAATTCCGTCAAAAATGTTTTAATTTTGATTCCGACAGCTTTTCTGTGATATTTTTATCTGTATCTATGAAATTGCATACTTAAATTGCCAGATTTTAAAACTTTTTTTTTTTTTAGGTGTTACAATTCCGTCAAAAATGTTTTAATTTTGATTCCGACAGCTTTTCTGTACTATTCTTATCTGTATCTATGAAATTGCATACAGATTTGCTTAGATTGACAGATTTTTAAAGTTTTAATAGTTTTTCTTTTTTTAGGTGTTACAATTCCGTCAAAAATGTTTTAATTTTGATTCCGACAGCTTTTCTGTGCTATTTTTTATCTGTATCTATGAAATTGCATACTTAAATTGCCAGATTTTAAAAGTTTTTTTTTCTTTTTTTAGGTGTTACAATTCCGTCAAAAATGTTTTAATTTTGATTCCGACAGCTTTTCTGTACTATTCTTATCTGTATCTATGAAATTGCATAATTTTAAATTGCCAGATTTTTAAAGTTTTAATAGTTTTTCTTTTTTAGGTGTTACAATTCCGTCAAAAATGTTTTAATTTTGATTCCGACAGCTTTTCTGTGATATTTTTATCTGTATCTATGAAATTGCATACTTAAATTGCCAGATTTTAAAACTTTTTGTTCTTTTTTTAGGTGTTACAATTCCGTCAAAAATGTTTTAATTTTGATTCCGACAGCTTTTCTGTGCTATTTTTATCTGTATCTATGAAATTGCATACAATTTGCATACAGATTGCCAGATTTTTAAAGTTTTAATAGTTTTTCTTTTTTTAGGTGTTACAATTCCGTCAAAAATGTTTTAATTTTGATTCCGACAGCTTTTCTGTACTATTTTTATCTGTATCTATGAAATTGCATACTTAAATTGCCAGATTTTAAAGTTTTAATAGTTTTTCTTTTTTTTAGGTGTTACAATTCCGTCAAAAATGTTTTAATTTTGATTCCGACAGCTTTTCTGTGATATTTTTTATCTGTATCTATGAAATTGCATACTTAAATTGCCAGATTTTAAAACTTTTTCTTTTTTTTAGGTGTTACAATTCCGTCAAAAATGTTTTAATTTTGATTCCGACAGCTTTTCTGTACTATTCTTATCTGTATCTATGAAATTGCATACAGATTTGCGTCAGATTGCCAGATTTTTAAAGTTTTAATAGTTTTTTCTTTTTTTTAGGTGTTACAATTCCGTCAAAAATGTTTTAATTTTGATTCCGACAGCTTTTCTGTACTATTTTTATCTGTATCTATGAAATTGCATACAGATTTGCGTACAGATTGCCAGATTTTTAAAGTTTTAATAGTTTTTCTTATTTTTAGGTGTTACAATTCCGTCAAAAATGTTTTAATTTTGATTCCGACAGCTTTTCTGTGCTATTTTTATCTGTATCTATGAAATTGCATACTTAAATTGCCAGATTTTAAAAGTTTTAATAGTTTTTCTTTTTTTAGGTGTTACAATTCCGTCAAAAATGTTTTAATTTTGATTCCGACAGCTTTTCTGTGCTATTTTTATCTGTATCTATGAAATTGCATACTTAAATTGCCAGATTTTAAAAGTTTTAATAGTTTTTCTTTTTTTTAGGTGTTACAATTCCGTCAAAAATGTTTTAATTTTGATTCCGACAGCTTTTCTGTGCTATTTTTATCTGTATCTATGAAATTGCATACTTAAATTGCCACATTTTAAAAGTTTTAATAGTTTTTTTCTTTTTTAGGTGTTACAATTCCGTCAAAAATGTTTTAATTTTGATTCCGACAGCTTTTCTGTGCTATTTTTATCTGTATCTATGAAATTGCATACGTTTAAATTGCCAGATTTTTAATTTAATAGTTTTTCTTTTTTTAGGTGTTACAATTCCGTCAAAAATGTTTTAATTTTGATTCCGACAGCTTTTCTGTACTATTCTTATCTGTATCTATGAAATTGCATACAGATTTGCGTTCAGATTGCCAGATTTTTAAAGTTTTAATAGTTTTTCTTTTTTTAGGTGTTACAATTCCGTCAAAAATGTTTTAATTTTGATTCCGACAGCTTTTCTGTGCTATTTTTTATCTGTATCTATGAAATTGCATACTTAAATTGCCAGATTTTAAAAGTTTTTTTTTTTTTTTTTAGGTGTTACAATTCCGTCAAAAATGTTTTAATTTTGATTCCGACAGCTTTTCTGTACTATTCTTATCTGTATCTATGAAATTGCATACAGATTTGCGTACAGATTGCCAGATTTTAAAGTTTTAATAGTTTTTCTCTTTTTTTAGGTGTTACAATTCCGTCAAAAATGTTTTAATTTTGATTCCGACAGCTTTTCTGTGATATTTTTATCTGTATCTATGAAATTGCATACTTAAATTGCCAGATTTTAAAACTTTTTCTTTTTTTAGGTGTTACAATTCCGTCAAAAATGTTTTAATTTTGATTCCGACAGCTTTTCTGTACTATTCTTATCTGTATCTATGAAATTGCATACAGATTTGCATACAGATTGCCAGATTTTTAAAGTTTTAATAGTTTTTCTTTTTTTTAGGTGTTACAATTCCGTCAAAAATGTTTTAATTTTGATTCCGACAGCTTTTCTGTTCTATTTTTATCTGTATCTATGAAATTGCATACTTAAATTGCCAGATTTTAAAGTTTTAATAGTTTTTCTTTATTTTTAGGTGTTACAATCCGTCAAAAAAGTTTTTAATTTTGATTCCGACAGCTTTTCTGTGATATTTTTATCTGTATCTATGAAATTGCATACTTAAATTGCCAGATTTTAAAACTTTTTCTTTTTTTAGGTGTTACAATTCCGTCAAAAATGTTTTAATTTTGATTCCGACAGCTTTTCTGTACTATTCTTATCTGTATCTATGAAATTGCATACAGATTTGCATACAGATTGCCAGATTTTTTAAAGTTTTAATAGTTTTTCTTTTTTTTAGGTGTTACAATTCCGTCAAAAATGTTTTAAGTTTTGATTCCGACAGCTTTTCTGTACTATTCTTATCTGTATCTATGAAATTGCATACAATTTGCTTACAGATTGCCAGATTTTTAAAGTTTTAATAGTTTTTCTTATTTTTAGGTGTTACAATCCGTCAAAAAGTTTTTAATTTTGATTCCGACAGCTTCTCTGTGCTATTTTTATCTGTATCTATGAAATTGCATACTTAAATTGCCACATTTTAAAAGTTTTAATAGTTTTTCTTTTTTTAGGTGTTACAATTCCGTCAAAAATGTTTTAATTTTGATTCCGACAGCTTTTCTGTGCTATTTTTATCTGTATCTATGAAATTGCATACTTAAATTGCCAGATTTTAAAAGTTTTAATAGTTTTTCCTTTTTTAGGTGTTACAATTCCGTCAAAAATGTTTTAATTTTGATTCCGACAGCTTTTCTGTACTATTTTTATCTGTATCTATGAAATTGCATACAGATTTCAAATTGCCAGATTTTAAAAGTTTTAATAGTTTTTCTTTTTTTAGGTGTTACAATTCCGTCAAAAATGTTTTAATTTTGATTCCGACAGCTTTTCTGTTCTATTTTTATCTGTATCTATGAAATTGCATACTTAAATTGCCAGATTTTAAAGTTTTAATAGTTTTTCTTTATTTTTAGGTGTTACAATCCGTCAAAAAAGTTTTTAATTTTGATTCCGACAGCTTTTCTGTGATATTTTTATCTGTATCTATGAAATTGCATACTTAAATTGCCAGATTTTAAAACTTTTTCTTTTTTTAGGTGTTACAATTCCGTCAAAAATGTTTTAATTTTGATTCCGACAGCTTTTCTGTACTATTTTTATCTGTATCTATGAAATTGCATACATTTGCTACAGATTGCCAGATTTTTAAAGTTTTAATAGTTTTCTAGGTGTTACAATTCCGTCAAAAATGTTTTAATTTTGATTCCGACAGCTTTTCTGTGCTATTTTTATCTGTATCTATGAAATTGCATACTTAAATTGCCAGATTTTAAAACTTTTTCTTTTTTTTAGGTGTTACAATTCCGTCAAAAATGTTTTAATTTTGATTCCGACAGCTTTTCTGTACTATTTTTATCTGTATCTATGAAATTGCATACTTAAATTGCCAGATTTTAAAGTTTTAATAGTTTTTCTTTTTTTTAGGTGTTACAATTCCGTCAAAAATGTTTTAATTTTGATTCCGACAGCTTTTCTGTGATATTTTTATCTGTATCTATGAAATTGCATACTTAAATTGCCAGATTTTAAAACTTTTTTTTTTTTTTTAGGTGTTACAATTCCGTCAAAAATGTTTTAATTTTGATTCCGACAGCTTTTCTGTGATATTTTTATCTGTATCTATGAAATTGCATACTTAAATTGCCAGATTTTAAAACTTTTTCTTTTTTTTAGGTGTTACAATTCCGTCAAAAATGTTTTAATTTTGATTCCGACAGCTTTTCTGTGATATTTTTATCTGTATCTATGAAATTGCATACTTAAATTGCCAGATTTTAAAAGTTTTTTTTTTTTTTTAGGTGTTACAATTCCGTCAAAAATGTTTTAATTTTGATTCCGACAGCTTTTCTGTGATATTTTTATCTGTATCTATGAAATTGCATACTTAAATTGCCAGATTTTAAAACTTTTTCTTTTTTTAGGTGTTACAATTCCGTCAAAAATGTTTTAATTTTGATTCCGACAGCTTTTCTGTGATATTTTTATCTGTATCTATGAAATTGCATACTTAAATTGCCAGATTTTAAAACTTTTTTTTTTTTTTAGGTGTTACAATTCCGTCAAAAATGTTTTAATTTTGATTCCGACAGCTTTTCTGTGATATTTTTATCTGTATCTATGAAATTGCATACTTAAATTGCCAGATTTTAAAACTTTTTCTTTTTTTAGGTGTTACAATTCCGTCAAAAATGTTTTAATTTTGATTCCGACAGCTTTTCTGTGATATTTTTATCTGTATCTATGAAATTGCATACTTAAATTGCCAGATTTTAAAACTTTTTCTTTTTTTTAGGTGTTACAATTCCGTCAAAAATGTTTTAATTTTGATTCCGACAGCTTTTCTGTGATATTTTTATCTGTATCTATGAAATTGCATACTTAAATTGCCAGATTTTAAATTTTTACTTTTTCTTTTTTTAGGTGTTACAATTCCGTCAAAAATGTTTTAATTTTGATTCCGACAGCTTTTCTGTGATATTTTTATCTGTATCTATGAAATTGCATACTTAAATTGCCAGATTTTAAAACTTTTTCTTTTTTTTAGGTGTTACAATTCCGTCAAAAATGTTTTAATTTTGATTCCGACAGCTTTTCTGTGATATTTTTATCTGTATCTATGAAATTGCATACTTAAATTGCCAGATTTTAAAACTTTTTCTTTTTTTTAGGTGTTACAATTCCGTCAAAAATGTTTTAATTTTGATTCCGACAGCTTTTCTGTGATATTTTTATCTGTATCTATGAAATTGCATACTTAAATTGCCAGATTTTAAAACTTTTTCTTTTTTTTAGGTGTTACAATTCCGTCAAAAATGTTTTAATTTTGAGTCCGACAGCTTTTCTGTGCTATTTTTATCTGTATCTATGAAATTGCATACTTAAATTGCCAGATTTTAAAACTTTTTCTTTTTTTTAGGTGTTACAATTCCGTCAAAAATGTTTTAATTTTGAGTCCGACAGCTTTTCTGTGCTATTTTTATCTGTATCTATGAAATTGCATACTTAAATTGCCAGATTTTAAAACTTTTTCTTTTTTTAGGTGTTACAATTCCGTCAAAAATGTTTTAATTTTGATTCCGACAGCTTTTCTGTGATATTTTTATCTGTATCTATGAAATTGCATACTTAAATTGCCAGATTTTAAAACTTTTTCTTTTTTTTAGGTGTTACAATTCCGTCAAAAAAGTTTTAATTTTGATTCCGACAGCTTTTCTGTACTATTCTTATCTGTATCTATGAAATTGCATACAGATTTGCATACAGATTGCCAGATTTTTAAAGTTTTAATAGTTTTTCTTTTTTTAGGTGTTACAATTCCGTCAAAAATGTTTTAATTTTGATTCCGACAGCTTTTCTGTACTATTCTTATCTGTATCTATGAAATTGCATACAGATTTGAATACAGATTGCCAGATTTTTAAAGTTTTAATAGTTTTTCTTTTTTTAGGTGTTACAATTCCGTCAAAAATGTTTTAATTTTGATTCCGACAGCTTTTCTGTACTATTCTTATCTGTATCTATGAAATTGCATACTTAAATTGCCAGATTTTAAAAGTTTTAATAGTTTTTCTTTATTTTTAGGTGTTACAATCCGTCAAAAAAGTTTTTAATTTTGATTCCGACAGATTTTCTGTGATATTTTTATCTGTATCTATGAAATTGCATACTTAAATTGCCACATTTTAAAAGTTTTAATAGTTTTTCTTTTTTTAGGTGTTACAATTCCGTCAAAAATGTTTTAATTTTGATTCCGACAGCTTTTCTGTACTATTCTTATCTGTATCTATGAAATTGCATACAGATTTGCATACAGATTGCCAGATTTTTAAAGTTTTAATAGTTTTTTTTTTTTTTAGGTGTTACAATTCCGTCAAAAATGTTTTAATTTTGATTCCGACAGCTTTTCTGTACTATTCTTATCTGTATCTATGAAATTGCATACAGATTTGCATACAGATTGCCAGATTTTTAAAGTTTTAATAGTTTTTCTTTTTTTTTAGGTGTTACAATTCCGTCAAAAATGTTTTAATTTTGATTCCGACAGCTTTTCTGTGATATTTTTATCTGTATCTATGAAATTGCATACTTAAATTGCCAGATTTTAAAACTTTTTTTTTTTTTTTTAGGTGTTACAATTCCGTCAAAAATGTTTTAATTTTGAGTCCGACAGCTTTTCTGTGCTATTTTTATCTGTATCTATGAAATTGCATACTTAAATTGCCAGATTTTAAAACTTTTTCTTTTTTTTAGGTGTTACAATTCCGTCAAAAATGTTTTAATTTTGAGTCCGACAGCTTTTCTGTGATATTTTTATCTGTATCTATGAAATTGCATACTTAAATTGCCAGATTTTAAAACTTTTTCTTTTTTTTTAGGTGTTACAATTCCGTCAAAAATGTTTTAATTTTGATTCCGACAGCTTTTCTGTACTATTCTTATCTGTATCTATGAAATTGCATACAGATTTGCATACAGATTGCCAGATTTTTAAAGTTTTAATAGTTTTTCTTTTTTTAGGTGTTACAATTCCGTCAAAAATGTTTTAATTTTGATTCCGACAGCTTTTCTGTACTATTCTTATCTGTATCTATGAAATTGCATACAGATTTGAATACAGATTGCCAGATTTTTAAAGTTTTAATAGTTTTTTTTTTTTTTAGGTGTTACAATTCCGTCAAAAATGTTTTAATTTTGATTCCGACAGCTTTTCTGTACTATTCTTATCTGTATCTATGAAATTGCATACTTAAATTGCCAGATTTTAAAAGTTTTAATAGTTTTTCTTTTTTTTTAGGTGTTACAATCCGTCAAAAATGTTTTTAATTTTGATTCCGACAGATTTTCTGTGATATTTTTATCTGTATCTATGAAATTGCATACTTAAATTGCCACATTTTAAAAGTTTTAATAGTTTTTCTTTTTTTAGGTGTTACAATTCCGTCAAAAATGTTTTAATTTTGATTCCGACAGCTTTTCTGTACTATTCTTATCTGTATCTATGAAATTGCATACAGATTTGCATACAGATTGCCAGATTTTTAAAGTTTTAATAGTTTTTCTTTTTTTTAGGTGTTACAATTCCGTCAAAAATGTTTTAATTTTGATTCCGACAGCTTTTCTGTACTATTTTTATCTGTATCTATGAAATTGCATACAGATTTGCATACAGATTGCCAGATTTTTAAAGTTTTAATAGTTTTTTTTTTTTTAGGTGTTACAATTCCGTCAAAAATGTTTTAATTTTGAGTCCGACAGCTTTTCTGTGCTATTTTTATCTGTATCTATGAAATTGCATACTTAAATTGCCAGATTTTAAAACTTTTTCTTTTTTTTAGGTGTTACAATTCCGTCAAAAATGTTTTAATTTTGATTCCGACAGCTTTTCTGTGATATTTTTATCTGTATCTATGAAATTGCATACTTAAATTGCCAGATTTTAAAACTTTTTCTTTTTTTTAGGTGTTACAATTCCGTCAAAAATGTTTTAATTTTGATTCCGACAGCTTTTCTGTACTATTCTTATCTGTATCTATGAAATTGCATACAGATTTGCATACAGATTGCCAGATTTTTAAAGTTTTAATAGTTTTTCTTTTTTTTAGGTGTTACAATTCCGTCAAAAATGTTTTAATTTTGATTCCGACAGCTTTTCTGTACTATTCTTATCTGTATCTATGAAATTGCATACTTAAATTGCCAGATTTTAAAAGTTTTAATAGTTTTTCTTTATTTTTAGGTGTTACAATCCGTCAAAAAAGTTTTTAATTTTGATTCCGACAGCTTTTCTGTGATATTTTTATCTGTATCTATGAAATTGCATACTTAAATTGCCAGATTTTAAAAGTTTTAATAGTTTTTCTTTTTTTAGGTGTTACAATTCCGTCAAAAATGTTTTAATTTTGATTCCGACAGCTTTTCTGTACTATTCTTATCTGTATCTATGAAATTGCATACAGATTGCCAGATTTTTAAAGTTTTAATAGTTTTTCTTTTTTTTAGGTGTTACAATTCCGTCAAAAATGTTTTAATTTTGATTCCGACAGCTTTTCTGTACTATTCTTATCTGTATCTATGAAATTGCATACAGTTTAAGTTTTAATATTTTCTTTTTTTAGGTGTTACAATTCCGTCAAAAATGTTTTAATTTTGATTCCGACAGCTTTTCTGTGCTATTTTTATCTGTATCTATGAAATTGCATACTTAAATTGCCAGATTTTAAAAGTTTTAATAGTTTTTCTTTTTTTTAGGTGTTACAATTCCGTCAAAAATGTTTTAATTTTGATTCCGACAGCTTTTCTGTACTATTCTTATCTGTATCTATGAAATTGCATACAGATTTGCGTACAGATTGCCAGATTTTTAAAGTTTTAATAGTTTTTCTTTATTTTTAGGTGTTACAATCCGTCAAAAAGTTTTTAATTTTGATTCCGACAGATTTTCTGTGATATTTTTATCTGTATCTATGAAATTGCATACTTAAATTGCCAGATTTTAAAACTTTTTTTTTTTTTTAGGTGTTACAATTCCGTCAAAAATGTTTTAATTTTGATTCCGACAGCTTTTCTGTACTATTCTTATCTGTATCTATGAAATTGCATACAGATTTGCGTACAGATTGCCAGATTTTTAAAGTTTTAATAGTTTTTCTTTTTTTTAGGTGTTACAATTCCGTCAAAAATGTTTTAGTTTTGATTCCGACAGCTTTTCTGTGCTATTTTTTATCTGTATCTATGAAATTGCATACTTAAATTGCCAGATTTTAAAACTTTTTCTTTTTTTTAGGTGTTACAGTTCCGTCAAAAATGTTTTAATTTTGATTCCGACAGCTTTTCTGTACTATTCTTATCTGTATCTATGAAATTGCATACAGATTTGCATACAGATTGCCAGATTTTTAAAGTTTTAATAGTTTTTCTTTTTTTTAGGTGTTACAATTCCGTCAAAAATGTTTTAATTTTGATTCCGACAGCTTTTCTGTACTATTCTTATCTGTATCTATGAAATTGCATACAGATTTGCGTACAGATTGACAGATTTTTAAAGTTTTAATAGTTTTTCTTTTTTTTTAGGTGTTACAATTCCGTCAAAAATGTTTTAATTTTGATTCCGACAGCTTTTCTGTGCTATTTTTATCTGTATCTATGAAATTGCATACTTAAATTGCCAGATTTTAAAAGTTTTAATAGTTTTTCTTTTTTTAGGTGTTACAATTCCGTCAAAAATGTTTTAATTTTGATTCCGACAGCTTTTCTGTACTATTCTTATCTGTATCTATGAAATTGCATACAGATTTGCATACAGATTGCCAGATTTTTAAAGTTTTAATAGTTTTCTAGGTGTTACAATTCCGTCAAAAATGTTTTAATTTTGATTCCGACAGCTTTTCTGTACTATTCTTATCTGTATCTATGAAATTGCATACAGATTTGCATACAGATTGCCAGATTTTTAAAGTTTTAATAGTTTTTCTTTTTTTTTAGGTGTTACAATTCCGTCAAAAATGTTTTAATTTTGATTCCGACAGCTTTTCTGTACTATTCTTATCTGTATCTATGAAATTGCATACAGATTTGCGTACAGATTGACAGATTTTTAAAGTTTTAATAGTTTTTCTTTTTTTTTAGGTGTTACAATTCCGTCAAAAATGTTTTAATTTTGATTCCGACAGCTTTTCTGTGCTATTTTTATTTGTATCTATGAAATTGCACACTTAAATTGCCAGATTTTAAAAGTTTTAATAGTTTTTCTTTTTTTTAAAAAGATTTATTAGTTATTCTTTATTTTTAGGTGTTACAATTCCGTCAAAAATGTTTTAATTTTGATTCCGACAGCTTTTCTGTACTATTCTTATCTGTATCTATGAAATTGCATACTTAAATTGCCAGATTTTAAAAGTTTTAATAGTTTTTCTTTATTTTTAGGTGTTACAATCCGTCAAAAAAGTTTTTAATTTTGATTCCGACAGCTTTTCTGTGATATTTTTATCTGTATCTATGAAATTGCATACTTAAATTGCCACATTTTAAAAGTTTTAATAGTTTTTCTTTTTTAGGTGTTACAATTCCGTCAAAAATGTTTTAATTTTGATTCCGACAGCTTTTCTGTACTATTCTTATCTGTATCTATGAAATTGCATACAGATTTGCATACAGATTGCCAGATTTTTAAAGTTTTAATAGTTTTTCTTTTTTTTAGGTGTTACAATTCCGTCAAAAATGTTTTAATTTTGATTCCGACAGCTTTTCTGTACTATTCTTATCTGTATCTATGAAATTGCATACAGATTTGCATACAGATTGCCAGATTTTTAAAGTTTTAATAGTTTTTCTTTTTTTAGGTGTTACAATTCCGTCAAAAATGTTTTAATTTTGATTCCGACAGCTTTTCTGTGCTATTTTTATCTGTATCTATGAAATTGCATACTTAAATTGCCAGATTTTAAAACTTTTTCTTTTTTTAGGTGTTACAATTCCGTCAAAAATGTTTTAATTTTGATTCCGACAGCTTTTCTGTTCTATTTTTATCTGTATCTATGAAATTGCATACTTAAATTGCCAGATTTTAAAGTTTTAATAGTTTTTTTTTTAGGTGTTACAATTCCGTCAAAAATGTTTTAATTTTGATTCCGACAGCTTTTCTGTACTATTCTTATCTGTATCTATGAAATTGCATACAGATTTGCATACAGATTGCCAGATTTTTAAAGTTTTAATAGTTTTTCTTTTTTTAGGTGTTACAATTCCGTCAAAAATGTTTTAATTTTGATTCCGACAGCTTTTCTGTACTATTCTTATCTGTATCTATGAAATTGCATACTTTAAATTGCCAGATTTTAAAAGTTTTAATAGTTTTTCTTTATTTTTAGGTGTTACAATCCGTCAAAAAAGTTTTTAATTTTGATTCCGACAGATTTTCTGTGATATTTTTATCTGTATCTATGAAATTGCATACTTAAATTGCCACATTTTAAAAGTTTTAATAGTTTTTCTTTTTTTAGGTGTTACAATTCCGTCAAAAATGTTTTAATTTTGATTCCGACGCTTTTCTGTACTATTCTTATCTGTATCTATGAAATTGCATACAGATTGCCAGATTTTTAAAGTTTTAATAGTTTTTCTTTTTTTTAGGTGTTACAATTCCGTCAAAAATGTTTTAATTTTGATTCCGACAGCTTTTCTGTACTATTCTTATCTGTATCTATGAAATTGCATACAGATTTGCATAGGTGTTACAATTCCGTCAAAAATGTTTTAATTTTGATTCCGACAGCTTTTCTGTGCTATTTTTATCTGTATCTATGAAATTGCATACTTAAATTGCCAGATTTTAAAAGTTTTAATAGTTTTTCTTTTTTTAGGTGTTACAATTCCGTCAAAAATGTTTTAATTTTGATTCCGACAGCTTTTCTGTACTATTCTTATCTGTATCTATGAAATTGCATACAGATTTGCGTACAGATTGCCAGATTTTTAAAGTTTTAATAGTTTTTCTTTATTTTTAGGTGTTACAATCCGTCAAAAAAGTTTTTAATTTTGATTCCGACAGATTTTCTGTGATATTTTTATCTGTATCTATGAAATTGCATACTTAAATTGCCAGATTTTAAAACTTTTTTTTTTTTTTAGGTGTTACAATTCCGTCAAAAATGTTTTAATTTTGATTCCGACAGCTTTTCTGTACTATTCTTATCTGTATCTATGAAATTGCATACAGATTTGCGTACAGATTGCCAGATTTTTAAAGTTTTAATAGTTTTTCTTTTTTTTTAGGTGTTACAATTCCGTCAAAAATGTTTTAGTTTTGATTCCGACAGCTTTTCTGTGCTATTTTTTATCTGTATCTATGAAATTGCATACTTAAATTGCCAGATTTTAAAACTTTTTTTTTTTTTTTAGGTGTTACAGTTCCGTCAAAAATGTTTTAATTTTGATTCCGACAGCTTTTCTGTACTATTCTTATCTGTATCTATGAAATTGCATACAGATTTGCATACAGATTGCCAGATTTTTAAAGTTTTAATAGTTTTTCTTTTTTTTAGGTGTTACAATTCCGTCAAAAATGTTTTAATTTTGATTCCGACAGCTTTTCTGTACTATTCTTATCTGTATCTATGAAATTGCATACAGATTTGCGTACAGATTGACAGATTTTTAAAGTTTTAATAGTTTTTCTTTTTTTTAGGTGTTACAATTCCGTCAAAAATGTTTTAATTTTGATTCCGACAGCTTTTCTGTGCTATTTTTATCTGTATCTATGAAATTGCATACTTAAATTGCCAGATTTTAAAAGTTTTAATAGTTTTTCTTTTTTTAGGTGTTACAATTCCGTCAAAAATGTTTTAATTTTGATTCCGACAGCTTTTCTGTACTATTCTTATCTGTATCTATGAAATTGCATACAGATTTGCATACAGATTGCCAGATTTTTAAAGTTTTAATAGTTTTCTAGGTGTTACAATTCCGTCAAAAATGTTTTAATTTTGATTCCGACAGCTTTTCTGTACTATTCTTATCTGTATCTATGAAATTGCATACAGATTTGCGTACAGATTGACAGATTTTTAAAGTTTTAATAGTTTTTCTTTTTTTAGGTGTTACAATTCCGTCAAAAATGTTTTAATTTTGATTCCGACAGCTTTTCTGTGCTATTTTTATTTGTATCTATGAAATTGCACACTTAAATTGCCAGATTTTAAAAGTTTTAATAGTTTTTCTTTTTTTTAAAAAGATTTATTAGTTATTCTTTATTTTTAGGTGTTACAATTCCGTCAAAAATGTTTTAATTTTGATTCCGACAGCTTTTCTGTGCTATTTTTATTTGTATCTATGAAATTGCACACTTAAATTGCCAGATTTTAAAAGTTTTAATAGTTTTTCTTTTTTTTTAAAAGATTTATTAGTTATTCTTTATTTTTAGGTGTTACAATCCCGTCAAAAATGTTTTAATTTTGATTCCGACAGCTTTTCTGTACTATTCTTATCTGTATCTATGAAATTGCATTCAGATTTGCATACAGATTGCCAGATTTTTAAAGTTTTAATAGTTTTTATTTTTTTTAGGTGTTACAATTCCGTCAAAAATGTTTTAATTTTGATTCCGACAGCTTTTCTGTGCTATTTTTATTTGTATCTATGAAATTGCACACTTAAATTGCCACATTTTAAAAGTTTTAATAGTTTTTCTTTTTTTAGGTGTTACAATTCCGTCAAAAATGTTTTAATTTTGATTCCGACAGCTTCTCTGTGCTATTTTTTATCTGTATCTATGAAATTGCATACTTAAATTGCCAGATTTTAAAACTTTTTCTTTTTTTTAGGTGTTACAATTCCGTCAAAAATGTTTTAATTTTGATTCCGACAGCTTCTCTGTGCTATTTTTATCTGTATCTATGAAATTGCATACTTAAATTGCCACATTTTAAAAGTTTTAATAGTTTTTCTTTTTTTTAGGTGTTACAATTCCGTCAAAAATGTTTTAATTTTGATTCCGACAGCTTTTCTGTGATATTTTTTATCTGTATCTATGAAATTGCATACTTAAATTGCCAGATTTTAAAACTTTTTCTTTTTTTAGGTGTTACAATTCCGTCAAAAATGTTTTAATTTTGATTCCGACAGCTTTTCTGTACTATTCTTATCTGTATCTATGAAATTGCATTCAGATTTGCATACAGATTGCCAGATTTTTAAAGTTTTAATAGTTTTTATTTTTTTTAGGTGTTACAATTCCGTCAAAAATGTTTTAATTTTGATTCCGACAGCTTCTCTGTGCTATTTTTATTTGTATCTATGAAATTGCACACTTAAATTGCCAGATTTTAAAAGTTTTAATAGTTTTTCTTTTTTTAGGTGTTACAATTCCGTCAAAAATGTTTTAATTTTGATTCCGACAGCTTCTCTGTGCTATTTTTATCTGTATCTATGAAATTGCATACTTAAATTGCCACATTTTAAAAGTTTTAATAGTTTTTCTTTTTTTAGGTGTTACAATTCCGTCAAAAATGTTTTAATTTTGAGTCCGACAGCTTTTCTGTGATATTTTTATCTGTATCTATGAAATTGCATACTTAAATTGCCAGATTTTAAAACTTTTTCTTTTTTTTAGGTGTTACAATTCCGTCAAAAATGTTTTAATTTTGATTCCGACAGCTTTTCTGTGATATTTTTATCTGTATCTATGAAATTGCATACTTAAATTGCCAGATTTTAAAACTTTTTCTTTTTTTTAGGTGTTACAATTCCGTCAAAAAAGTTTTAATTTTGATTCCGACAGCTTTTCTGTGATATTTTTATCTGTATCTATGAAATTGCATACTTAAATTGCCAGATTTTAAAACTTTTTCTTTTTTTTTAGGTGTTACAATTCCGTCAAAAATGTTTTAATTTTGAGTCCGACAGCTTTTCTGTGCTATTTTTATCTGTATCTATGAAATTGCATACTTAAATTGCCAGATTTTAAAACTTTTTCTTTTTTTAGGTGTTACAATTCCGTCAAAAATGTTTTAATTTTGAGTCCGACAGCTTTTCTGTGCTATTTTTATCTGTATCTATGAAATTGCATACTTAAATTGCCAGATTTTAAAAGTTTTAATAGTTTTTCTTTTTTTAGGTGTTACAATTCCGTCAAAAATGTTTTAATTTTGAGTCCGACAGCTTTTCTGTGATATTTTTATCTGTATCTATGAAATTGCATACTTAAATTGCCAGATTTTAAAACTTTTTCTTTTTTTTAGGTGTTACAATTCCGTCAAAAATGTTTTAATTTTGATTCCGACAGCTTTTCTGTACTATTCTTATCTGTATCTATGAAATTGCATACTTAAATTGCCAGATTTTAAAAGTTTTAATAGTTTTTCTTTTTTTTAGGTGTTACAATTCCGTCAAAAAAGTTTTAATTTTGATTCCGACAGCTTTTCTGTGATATTTTTATCTGTATCTATGAAATTGCATACTTAAATTGCCAGATTTTAAAAGTTTTAATAGTTTTTCTTTTTTTAGGTGTTACAATTCCGTCAAAAAAGTTTTTAATTTTGATTCCGACAGATTTTCTGTGCTATTTTTATCTGTATCTATGAAATTGCATACTTAAATTGCCAGATTTTAAAACTTTTTTTTTTTTTTAGGTGTTACAATTCCGTCAAAAATGTTTTAATTTTGAGTCCGACAGCTTTTCTGTGATATTTTTATCTGTATCTATGAAATTGCATACTTAAATTGCCAGATTTTAAAACTTTTTCTTTTTTTAGGTGTTACAATTCCGTCAAAAATGTTTTAATTTTGATTCCGACAGCTTTTCTGTGATATTTTTATCTGTATCTATGAAATTGCATACTTAAATTGCCACATTTTAAAAGTTTTAATAGTTTTTCTTTTTTTAGGTGTTACAATTCCGTCAAAAATGTTTTAATTTTGATTCCGACGCTTTTCTGTACTATTCTTATCTGTATCTATGAAATTGCATACAGATTTGCATACAGATTGCCAGATTTTTAAAGTTTTAATAGTTTTTCTTTTTTTAGGTGTTACAATTCCGTCAAAAATGTTTTAATTTTGATTCCGACAGCTTTTCTGTACTATTCTTATCTGTATCTATGAAATTGCATACAGATTTGCATACAGATTGCCAGATTTTTAAAGTTTTAATAGTTTTCTAGGTGTTACAATTCCGTCAAAAATGTTTTAATTTTGATTCCGACAGCTTTTCTGTGCTATTTTTATCTGTATCTATGAAATTGCATACTTAAATTGCCAGATTTTAAAAGTTTTAATAGTTTTTCTTTTTTTAGGTGTTACAATTCCGTCAAAAATGTTTTAATTTTGATTCCGACAGCTTTTCTGTACTATTCTTATCTGTATCTATGAAATTGCATACAGATTTGCATAAGATTGCCAGATTTTTAAAGTTTTAATAGTTTTTCTTTTTTAGGTGTTACAATTCCGTCAAAAATGTTTTAATTTTGATTCCGACAGCTTTTCTGTACTATTTTTATCTGTATCTATGAAATTGCATACAGATTTGCGTACAGATTGCCAGATTTTTAAAGTTTTAATAGTTTTTCTTTTTTTTTAGGTGTTACAATTCCGTCAAAAATGTTTTAGTTTTGATTCCGACAGCTTTTCTGTGCTATTTTTTATCTGTATCTATGAAATTGCATACTTAAATTGCCAGATTTTAAAACTTTTTCTTTTTTTTTAGGTGTTACAATTCCGTCAAAAATGTTTTAATTTTGATTCCGACAGCATTTCTGTGCTATTTTTATCTGTATCTTTGAAATTGCATACTTAAATTGCCAGATTTTAAAAGTTTTAATAGTTTTTCTTTTTTTAGGTGTTACAATTCCGTCAAAAATGTTTTAATTTTGATTCCGACAGCTTTTCTGTACTATTCTTATCTGTATCTATGAAATTGCATACAGATTTGCATACAGATTGCCAGATTTTTAAAGTTTTAATAGTTTTTCTTTTTTTAGGTGTTACAATTCCGTCAAAAATGTTTTAATTTTGATTCCGACAGCTTTTCTGTACTATTCTTATCTGTATCTATGAAATTGCATACAGATTTGCATACAGATTGCCAGATTTTTAAAGTTTTAATAGTTTTTCTTTTTTTTAGGTGTTACAATTCCGTCAAAAATGTTTTAATTTTGATTCCGACAGCTTTTCTGTACTATTCTTATCTGTATCTATGAAATTGCATACTTAAATTGCCAGATTTTAAAAGTTTTAATAGTTTTTCTTTATTTTTAGGTGTTACAATCCGTCAAAAAAGTTTTTAATTTTGATTCCGACAGATTTTCTGTGATATTTTTATCTGTATCTATGAAATTGCATACTTAAATTGCCACATTTTAAAAGTTTTAATAGTTTTTCTTTTTTTAGGTGTTACAATTCCGTCAAAAATGTTTTAATTTTGATTCCGACGCTTTTCTGTACTATTCTTATCTGTATCTATGAAATTGCATACAGATTTGCATACAGATTGCCAGATTTTTAAAGTTTTAATAGCTTTTCTTTTTTTTAGGTTTTACAATTCCGTCAAAAATGTTTTAATTTTGATTCCGTCAGCTTTTCTGTACTATTCTTATCTGTATCTATGAAATTGCATACAGATTTGCATAGGTGTTACAATTCCGTCAAAAATGTTTTAATTTTGATTCCGACAGCTTTTCTGTGCTATTTTTATCTGTATCTATGAAATTGCATACTTAAATTGCCAGATTTTAAAAGTTTTAATAGTTTTTCTTTTTTTAGGTGTTACAATTCCGTCAAAAATGTTTTAATTTTGATTCCGACAGCTTTTCTGTACTATTCTTATCTGTATCTATGAAATTGCATACAGATTTGCGTACAGATTGCCAGATTTTTAAAGTTTTAATAGTTTTTTTCTTTTTTAGGTGTTACAATTCCGTCAAAAATGTTTTAATTTTGATTCCGACAGCTTTTCTGTACTATTTTTATCTGTATCTATGAAATTGCATACAGATTTGCATACAGATTGCCAGATTTTTAAAGTTTTAATAGTTTTTCTTTTTTAGGTGTTACAATTCCGTCAAAAATGTTTTAATTTTGATTCCGACAGCTTTTCTGTACTATTCTTATCTGTATCTATGAAATTGCATACAGATTTGCTACAGATTGCCAGATTTTTAAAGTTTTAATAGTTTTTTTTTTTTTAGGTGTTACAATTCCGTCAAAAATGTTTTAGTTTTGATTCCGACAGCTTTTCTGTGCTATTTTTTATCTGTATCTATGAAATTGCATACTTAAATTGCCAGATTTTAAAACTTTTCTTTTTTTTTAGGTGTTACAGTTCCGTCAAAAATGTTTTAATTTTGATTCCGACAGCTTTTCTGTACTATTCTTATCTGTATCTATGAAATTGCATACAGATTTGCATACAGATTGCCAGATTTTTAAAGTTTTAATAGTTTTTCTTTTTTTAGGTGTTACAATTCCGTCAAAAATGTTTTAATTTTGATTCCGACAGCTTTTCTGTACTATTCTTATCTGTATCTATGAAATTGCATACAGATTTGCGTACAGATTGACAGATTTTTAAAGTTTTAATAGTTTTTCTTTTTTTTAGGTGTTACAATTCCGTCAAAAATGTTTTAATTTTGATTCCGACAGCTTTTCTGTGCTATTTTTATCTGTATCTATGAAATTGCATACTTAAATTGCCAGATTTTAAAAGTTTTAATAGTTTTTCTTTTTTTAGGTGTTACAATTCCGTAAAAATGTTTTAATTTTGATTCCGACAGCTTTTCTGTACTATTCTTATCTGTATCTATGAAATTGCATACAGATTTGCATACAGATTGCCAGATTTTTAAAGTTTTAATAGTTTTTCTTTTTTTTAGGTGTTACAATTCCGTCAAAAATGTTTTAATTTTGATTCCGACAGCTTTTCTGTACTATTCTTATCTGTATCTATGAAATTGCATACAGATTTGCATACAGATTGCCAGATTTTTAAAGTTTTAATAGTTTTTCTTTTTTTAGGTGTTACAATTCCGTCAAAAATGTTTTAATTTTGATTCCGACAGCTTTTCTGTACTATTCTTATCTGTATCTATGAAATTGCATACAGATTTGCGTACAGATTGACAGATTTTTAAAGTTTTAATAGTTTTTCTTTTTTTTAGGTGTTACAATTCCGTCAAAAATGTTTTAATTTTGATTCCGACAGCTTTTCTGTGCTATTTTTATTTGTATCTATGAAATTGCACACTTAAATTGCCAGATTTTAAAAGTTTTAATAGTTTTTCTTTTTTTTAAAAAGATTTATTAGTTATTCTTTATTTTTAGGTGTTACAATTCCGTCAAAAATGTTTTAATTTTGATTCCGACAGCTTTTCTGTGCTATTTTTATTTGTATCTATGAAATTGCACACTTAAATTGCCAGATTTTAAAAGTTTTAATAGTTTTTCTTTTTTTTAAAAAGATTTATTAGTTATTCTTTATTTTTAGGTGTTACAATCCCGTCAAAAATGTTTTAATTTTGATTCCGACAGCTTTTCTGTACTATTCTTATCTGTATCTATGAAATTGCATTCAGATTTGCATACAGATTGCCAGATTTTTAAAGTTTTAATAGTTTTTATTTTTTTTAGGTGTTACAATTCCGTCAAAAATGTTTTAATTTTGATTCCGACAGCTTCTCTGTGCTATTTTTATCTGTATCTATGAAATTGCATACTTAAATTGCCAGATTTTAAAGTTTTAATAGTTTTTCTTTTTTTTAAAAAGATTTATTAGTTATTCTTTATTTTTAGGTGTTACAATTCCGTCAAAAATGTTTTAGTTTTGATTCCGACAGCTTTTCTGTGCTATTTTTATTTGTATCTATGAAATTGCACACTTAAATTGCCAGATTTTAAAAGTTTTAATAGTTTTTCTTTTTTTTAAAAAGATTTATTAGTTATTCTTTATTTTTAGGTGTTACAATTCCGTCAAAAATGTTTTAATTTTGATTCCGACAGCTTTTCTGTGCTATTTTTTATCTGTATCTATGAAATTGGATACTTAAATTGCCAGATTTTAAAACTTTTTCTTTTTTTTAGGTGTTACAATCCCGTCAAAAATGTTTTAATTTTGATTCCGACAGCTTCTCTGTGCTATTTTTATCTGTATCTATGAAATTGCATACTTAAATTGCCAGATTTTAAAGTTTTAATAGTTTTTCTTTATTTTTAGGTGTTACAATCCGTCAAAAAAGTTTTTAATTTTGATTCCGACAGCTTTTCTGTGATATTTTTATCTGTATCTATGAAATTGCATACTTAAATTGCCAGATTTTAAAACTTTTTCTTTTTTTTAGGTGTTACAATTCCGTCAAAAATGTTTTAATTTTGATTCCGACAGCTTTTCTGTGCTATTTTTATCTGTATCTATGAAATTTTGTTTTTTTTAGTTTTTTCCTTTTTTTCGATTTTTTCTTTTGGAACGAAGTTCCTTATGGCGCGGTATGAGTTTGGCGGAGGAGGGCTAGCCGAGAAAAACCGTAACGTAACGTTAAACGGCTCTCCGTTTAAGATTTCTTTATTTAGCTCGGCTTGATCTTTGACTTTGCCGTCGCGAACCGATCGTGGCGCATGGCCTAGAGGTTAGAGCATTCGTCTTGAAAACAGGCGGCCGCGTGTTCGAATCCCGCTCTCAACTAACTTTTTTAAAATTTATTTTATTTTTTTTCTTATCTTTTTAAATTGTACAGCACTATAAAATATTTTCTTTTATTTTTTAATTCGATCAAAGAAATAATTTTGCAGGTATTAACTTAGGGAATTTCAGTATAAGTGTGCCATTGTAAATCGCGAAACCGATCGTGGCCTAGAGGTTAGAGCATTCGTCTTGAAAACAGGCGGCCGCGTGTTCGAATCCCGCTCAACTAACTTTTTTTTATACCATGTACCGTAGGTACAAAGGTATATTAATTTCGTGCAAATGTATGTAACAGGCAGAAGGAAGCATTTCCGACCCCATAAAGTATATATATTCTTGATCAGCATCAACAGCCAAATCGATATAGCCATGTCTGTCTGTCCGTCTGTCCGTCTGTCCGTCTGTCCGTCTGTATGAACGCCTAGATCTCAGCAACTATAAGAGCTAGAGCCACCAAATTCGGTATGTAGGTCGGAATGTTTTGCACGCAGATCAAGTTTGTTTCAGATTTAAAAATTTCCCCCCCACTCCCCCGCAAATCAATAAAAACGTTTTGCAGCCACAAATATTACCATAGATCTTTCTTTTTTGCATAGGCATGCATATGTAGAACATGTATCAATACCGAAACTCTGATAAAGATCGGGTGAAAAACACAAAAGTTATTTACTTATCAGTGCGTTATCTATTTGGCAGCTAGCAACAGGTGCATCCCAAAAAACAACAACAAAACTGATGAGCGCAAGAAACTAACTCCCGTGCGCAAAAAAAGAGAGGGGTTATCTCTTTCTCTGTCTTGCACACGCAAGTGCATGAGATGGTGGTGGTTTTGCAAAGAGCGAGTTTGTTTACATTTCTCTATTAGGCAAAAGTCGCGATCAGCTGATCAGCTGTGGTGTTCCCTGGTTACCGATTTTATTTATAATCGGGAGCTAATTCGATAGGCGATATATTTTGGTACATGGTATATAACAGTCGTTCACGAACGACTGTAGCTTTCTTACTTGTTTAAAATTTATTTTATTTTTTTCTTATCTTTTTTAAATTGTACAGCACTATAAAATATTTTCTTTTATTTTTTAATTCGATCAAAGAAATAATTTTGCAGGTATTAACTTAGGGAATTTCAGTATAAGTGTGCCATTGTAAATCGCGAACCGATCGTGGCGCATGGCCTAGAGGTTAGAGCATTCGTCTTGAAAACAGGCGGCCGCGTGTTCGAATCCCGCTCTCAACTAACTTTTTATACCATGTACCGTAGGTACAAAGGTATATTAATTTCGTGCAAATGTATGTAACAGGCAGAAGGAAGCATTTCCGACCCCATAAAGTATATATATTCTTGATCAGCATCAACAGCCAAATCGATATAGCCATGTCTGTCTGTCCGTCTGTCCGTCTGTCCGTCTGTATGAACGCCTAGATCTCAGCAACTATAAGAGCTAGAGCCACCAAATTCGGTATGTAGGTCGGAATGTTTTGCACGCAGATCAAGTTTGTTTCAGATTTAAAAAATTTCCCCCACCCCCCGCAAATCAATAAAAACGTTTTGCAGCCACAAATATTACCATAGATCTTTCTTTTTTTGCATAGGCATGCATATGTAGAACATGTATCAATACCGAAACTCTGATAAAGATCGGGTGAAAAACACAAAAGTTATTTACTTATCAGTGCGTTATCTATTTGGCAGCTAGCAACAGGTGCATCCCAAAAAACAACAACAAAACTGATGAGCGCAAGAAACTAACTCCCGTGCGCAAAAAAGAGAGAGGGGTTATCTCTTTCTCTGTCTTGCACACGCAAGTGCATGAGATGGTGGTGGTTTTGCAAAGAGCGAGTTTGTTTACATTTCTCTATTAGGCAAAAGTCGCGATCAGCTGATCAGCTGTGGTGTTCCCTGGTTACCGATTTTATTTATAATCGGGAGCTAATTCGATAGGCGATATATTTTGGTACATGGTATATAACAGTCGTTCACGAACGACTGTAGCTTTCTTACTTGTTTAAAATTTATTTTATTTTTTTTCTTATCTTTTTAAATTGTACAGCACTATAAAATATTTTCTTTTATTTTTTAATTCGATCAAAGAAATAATTTTGCAGGTATTAACTTAGGGAATTTCAGTATAAGTGTGCCATTGTAAAATTAATATTTTTTTAATGGTAAAAATTGATAAACTTGTTTTAAAGTAATCAATTTATTAAACATTTCTATCAAACTTGTATTAGTTATGATTCTTTCTTAATCAATTTTAAATTAAATTGTCTATTTTTCCAAAGAAATATAATTTCTAAAGAATATATAATTTTAAGTTCCTATTAAGAGGATAATATTCTTTGAATTATTTCCGATTTTCATTAAAATCATTTCTATTGCTTAAACAGAACAAAATATAAGCTAATTGCCTAGTATTAATTACTGTGCACTTCGTATTCAAAAAATCCCAAAAGGGAAATGCGAAAAGCACCGAATTTTACCATGAGCGAGCAGCGATCGATTCATGTACATGAGTCACCCGCTTGCCGCTTTGCTGAACTGGGGATCATACGAAAAGCCATCCCCGTTCGAGATAGATTTTTACCCAGAGTCGTTCACGGCATGAAGCAAAGTCCGACTGGGTAGCCCTCCTCCGCCAAACTCATACCGCGCCACTCTCCTCTCACTCTACGAAGGAGAAGAAGACAGAGAGCCGGAGAGCCGTTTAACGTTACGTTACGGTTTTTCTCGGCTAGCCCTCCTCCGCCAAACTCATACCGCGCCACTCTCCTCTCACTCTACGAAGGAGAAGAAAAAATCATTTTTGTATAAATGTTGTAAATTATTGTTGTAAATCATTTTTCGCCTTCATTTACTCCTGTCTCTCCTTCATTGACCTCCATCTCGTCATGCCTGCTAAACAGTACACATGCCAAAGGAACTTCGTTCCTCACGCGTGTCCCTAGACACACACTGCTTTTTTTTTTTAGGTTTTTCGTTTTTGTCGATTTTTTCGTTTTTCTTTTTTTTTTCGTTTTTTTTGCCTTTTTTTTTGGTTTTTTTCGTTTATTCGTTTTTTTCGATTTTTCGTTTTTTTGGTTTTTTTTCGTTTTTTTCTTTTTATTCGTTTTTTTCTTTTTATTCGTTTTTTTCACTTTTTTAGTTTTTTTCGCTTTTTCGTTTTTTTTTTTTTTGTTTTTTTTTTTTTCGTTTTTGTCGATTTTTTCGTTTTTTTCGTTTTTTTTTTCGTTTTTTTCTTTTTTTTGGTTTTTTTTCGTTTATTCGTTTTTTTCGATTTTTCGTTTTTTGGTTTTTTTTTTCGTTTTTTTCTTTTTATTCGTTTTTTTTTTTTTATTCGTTTTTTTCGTTTTTTTTTATTTTTTCGCTTTTTTTCGTTTTTTTTTTTTTTTTTTTTTTTTTTCGTTTTTTCGTTTTTTTCGTTTTTTGTTCGATTTTTCGTTTTTTTTTTTTTTTTTTCGTTTTTTTGTTTTTTTTCGCTTTTTTATTTTTTTTTTTTTTCGTTTTTTTCGTTTTTTTCGTTTTTTTTTTTCGTTTTTTTGTTTTTTCGTTTTTTTCGATTTTTTCGTTTTTTTTTTTTCGATTTTTTCGTTTTTTTTTTCGCTTTTTTCGTTGTTTTCGTTTTATTCGTTTTGTTCGATTTTTTCGTTTTTTTTTTTTTTCGTTTTTTTTTCGTTTTTTTTTTGGTTTTTTTTTTTTTTTTTTTGTTTTTTTTTTTTTTTTTTTTTGTTTTTTTCGTTTTTTCTTTTTTTTTTTTTTTTTTCGTTTTTTTTGTTTTTTTTCGTTTTTTCGTTTTTTTTTTTTTTTTCGTTTTTTTTTCGTTTTTTCGTTTTTTTCGTTTTTTCGTTTTTTTCGTTTTTTTTTTTTGTTTTTTCGTTTTTCGATTTTTCGTTTTTTTTTCGTTTTTTTCGTTTTTTTTTTTTTTTCGATTTTTCGTTTTTTCGATTTTTTTTTTTTGTTTTTTTCGTTTTTTTCGATTTTTTCGTTTTTTTTTCGTTTTTTGTTTTTTTTCGTTTTTTTTTTTTTTCGTTTTTTTCGTTTTTTCGTTTTTCGATTTTCGTTTTTTTTTTTTTTTTTCGTTTTTTTCGTTTTTTCGTTTTTTTCGTTTTTTTTTTTTCGTTTTTTCGATTTTTTTGTTTTTCGTTTTTTTCGTTTTTTCGTTTTTTTTTTCGTTTTTTTTTTGTTTTTCGTTTTTTTTTGTTTTTTCGTTTTTTCGTTTTTTGCTTTTTTCGTTTTTTTCGTTTTTGTCGATTTTTTATTTTGTTTTCGTTTTTTTTGCATTTTCTTTTTTTCGTTTTTTTTTCGTTGTTTTCGTTTTGTTAGATTTTTTAGTTTTTTTTTTTTTTTTTGGTTTTTTCGTTTTTTTTGTTTTTTCTTTTTTTCGTTTTTTTTGCTTTTTTTTTTTTTTTTGTTTTTTTTTTTTTCGTTTTTTCGTTTTTTTCGATTTTTTTCGTTTTTTCGTTTTTTTCATTTTTTTTTTTTTTTCGTTTTTTCGTTTTTTTTTCGTTTTTTTCGTTTTTTTCGTTTTTTCGTTTTTTTCGTTTTTTCGGTTTTTTTTTTTTTTTTTTTCGTTTTTTTCGTTTCTTTTTTTTTTTCGTTTTTTTCTTTTTTTTTCGATTTTTCGTTTTTTTCGTTTTTTTTCGATTTTTTCGTTTTTTCGTTTTTTTTTTTCGTTTTTTTCGTTTTTTTCGATTTTTTTTTTTTTTTTTTTTTTTTGTTTTTTCGTTTTTTTTTTTTTTTTTAAGTTTTTTTCGTTTTTTCGATTTTTTCGTTTTTTTCGTTTTTTCCGTTTTTTTTCGTTTTTTTTGTTTTTTTTTTTCGTTTTTCGTTTTTTTCGTTTTTTTTCGTTTTTTCGTTTTTTTTTCGATTTTTTTTTTTTTTTTCGATTTTTTTTTTTTTTTTTCGTTTTTTTTTTTTTTTTTTTTTTTTTTTTTTTTTTTTTTTCGTTTTTTTCGATTTTTCGTTTTTTTTTTTTTCGTTTTTTCGTTTTTTGATTTTTTCGTTTTTTCGATTTTTTTTTTTTTTTCGTTTTTTTTCGTTTTTTTTCGATTTTTGATTTTTTTCGTTTTTTTTTTTTTTTTTTTTTTTGTTTTTTTTTTTTCGTTTTTTTTTTTCGTTTTTTTCGTTTTTTTTTTTTTTTTTCGTTTTTTCGATTTTTTCGATTTTTTCGATTTTTTTTTCGATTTTTTTTTTCGTTTTTCGTTTTTTCGTTTTTTTTGTTTTTTTAGTTTTTTTTCGTTTTTTTGGTTTTTTTCGTTTTTTTGTTTTTTCGATTTTTGTTTTTTTTTTTTTTTCGTTTTTTTTTTTGTTTTTTTTTTTTTTTTTTTTTTTTTTTTTTTTTTTTTTTTTTTTTTTTTCGATTTTTTTTTTTTTTTTCGTTTTTTTTTTTTTTTTTTTTTCTTTTTTCGTTTTTTTCGTTTTTTTCGTTTTTTCGTTTTTTCGTTTTTTCGTTTTTTTTCGTTTTTTTTTCGATTTTTTCGTTTTTTTCGTTTTTTTTTTTTTCGTTTTTTTCGTTTTTTTTTTTTTTTTTCGTTTTTTGATTTTTCGTTTTTTTTTTTCGATTTTTTCGATTTTTTCGTTTTTTTCGATTTTTTCGTTTTTTCGTTTTTTCGTTTTTTTCGTTTTTTCGTTTTTTTTCGTTTTTTTCGATTTTTTCGATTTTTTCGATTTTTTCGTTTTTTCGTTTTTTTCGATTTTTCGATTTTTTTTTTTTTTTTTTTGTTTTTTTTGTTTTTTTATTTTTTTTTTATTTTTTTTTTTCGTTTTTCGATTTTTCGTTTTTCTTTTTTTCATTTTTTCGTTTTTTTTTTCGTTTTTTTTTTTGTTTTCGTTTTTTGTTTTTTTCGTTTTTTCGTTTTTTCGTTTTTTCATTTTTTCGTTTTTTCGATTTTTCTTTGATTTTTCGATTTTTTCGTTTTTCGCTTTTTTTTTCGTTTTTTTCGTTTTTTTTCGTTTTTTTTTTTTTTTCGTTTTTTTTTTTTTTTTTTCGTTTTTTCGTTTTTTTCGTTTTTTCGTTTTTCGTTTTTTTTCGTTTTTTCATTTTTTCGTTTTTTTCGATTTTTTCGAATTTTTTCTTTTTTTTTTTTTTTAGTTTTTTTTTTTTTCGTTTTTCGTTTTTCGATTTTTCTTTTTTTATTTTTTTTATTTTTATTTTCAATTTTCAAATTTTTTTTCAGATTTTAAAAGTTTTATTTGTTTTCTTTTTTAAAGATTTTTTAGTTTTTCTTTTTTTTTTAGGTTTTACAATTTTTCAAAAATGTTTTTGATTTTTTTTTTCGAATTTTTCTTTTATTTTTTTATTATCTATGAATTGCATTTTTCAAATTTGTTTACATTTCGATTTTTAAAGTTTTAATAGTTTTTTTTTTTTTTTAGGTGTTAAAATTTTGTCAAAATGTTTTAGTTTTGATTTTTTCAGCTTTTCTGTTTTCCATTTTTATCTGTTTCGATTTTTCATTTTTTAAATTGCCAGATTTTTAAAGTTTTAATAGTTTTCTTTTTATTTTTAGGTGTTTATTTCGTCAAAAGTTTTTAATTTTGATTTTTCAGTTTTTCTGTTTTTCTATTTTTATCTTTTCAATTTTGCATACTTAATTTTTCAGATTTTTAAAGTTTTAATAGTTTTTCTTTTATTTTTAGGTGTTACAATTTTCGATTTTTCATTTTTAATTTTGATTCCGACAGCTTTTCTGTGATATTTTTTATTTGTATCTATGAAATTGCATATTTAAATTTTCAGTTTTTAAAACATTTTTTTTTTTTTTAGGTGTTACAATTCCGTCAAAATTTTTTAATTTTGATTCCGACAGCTTTTCTGTGCTATTTTTTATCTGTATCTATGAATTTTCATTTTTAAATTGCCAGATTTTAACGTTTTTAATAGTTTTTCTTTTTTTTTAAAAAGATTTTTATTAGTTATTTTTTTTTTATTTTTAGGTTTTACAATTTTTCAAAATTTTTTAGTTTTTGATTCTTTCAGCTTTTCTGTGCTATTTTTATTTTTATTTTTGTAATTGCACACTTAAATTTTCAGATTTTAAAAGTTTTTCATTTTTTTTCTTTTTTAAAAGTTTTTATTAGTTATTTTTATTTTTTAGGTTTTACAATTTTTCAAAATTTTTTCATTTTGATTTCGATTTTTTTCTGTGCTATTTTTTTATCTGTATCTATGAAATTGGATTTTAAATTTTCCAGATTTTAAAATTTTTTTCTTTTTTAGGTGTTACAATCCCGTCAAAAATGTTTTTCTTTTTGATTTTAATTTTTCTTTTTCTATTTTTTCATTTTTCATTTTTGCATTTTTAAATTTGCCAGTTTTTTAAATTTTTAATAGTTTTTTTCTTTTTCATTTTTAGGTGTTACAATCTTTCAAAAAGTTTTTAATTTTTGATTCCGACTGATTTTTCATTTGTGATATTTTTATCTTTATCTATTATTGCATTTTTATTTTCAGATTTTCAAACTTTTTCTTTTTTTAGGTGTTACAATTCCGTCAAAAATGTTTTTAATTTTGATTCCGACAGCTTTTCTGTGCATTTTTATTTGTATCTATTTTGAAATTTTTGTTTTTCTTTTTTCTTTTTTTTTTTTTTTTTTTTTTTCTTTTTTTTTTTTTTTTTTTTGGACGAAGTTCCTTTTTTCAGTTTTTCGGAGGATTTTTTCATTATTCGAGAAAACTGTAACGTAACTTTATTTTTTATCGGCTTTCCGTTTTAAGATTTTTTATTTTTCGTTTTTGATTTTTGATTTTGCTGTTCCGATTTTGTGATTTTCGTTTTCATTTTTCAGGGGCGTTTTTTCGATTTTTCCATTTTTCGTTTTCCCTTTTTAATTTTTATTTTTCAGTTTTTTTTTTCGTTTTTAATTTTTACAGTTTTTTAATATTTTTTTTATTTTTTCGTTTCGTCATATTTTCGTTTATTTTTGCGATTTTCATTTTTCAGTTTTTCGTTTTGATTTTTTCCGATTTTTCGTTTTTAGTTTTCAATTTTTTCTTTTTTTTTCGTTTTTCGATTTTTCATTTTTCATTTTTATTTTTTTTCCATTTTTACGTTTTTCAAATTTTTTAATTTTTCAAATTTTTTACTTTTCCATTTTCGATTTTAGTATTTTCATTTTTCGCATTTTTCCATTTTTATTTTCATTTTTTCATTTTCCATTTTCAATTTTTCCATTTTTCAGTTTTCTGTTTTTCCGATTTTTTTTTTAGATTTTTTTTTTGATTTTTCAATTTTTTTTTTTTTTATTTTTTTGAATTTTTTTCGTTTTTTTTTTTTTGTTTCAGATTTTCAATTTTTCATTTTTCGATTTTTCGTTTTTTCACATTTTCGATTTTTCGTTTTTCATTTTTGTTTTTGTTTTCAATTTTATTTTTTTTTTCATTTTTTGTTTTCAATTTTAATTTTCGTTTTTTTTATTTTTCATTTTTCTTTTCATTTTCATTTTTTATTTTCATTTTTTTCATTTTTCAGTTTTTTTTTTTTGATTTTCATTTTTCGATTTTTCCCATTTTCAAGTTTTATTTTTCGTTTTTCTCATTTTTTTTTCATTTTTGATTTTTCCGTTTTTTCATTTTTCAGTTTTCGTTTTCATTTTCATTTTTCATTTTTTTTTTTCGATTTTTCATTTTTCGTTTTTCTGTTTTTTTTTTCCGATTTTTCGTTTTTCGTTTTTTTCGTTTTTTTTTTCGATTTTCGATTTTTTTTTTTCGTTTTATTTTTCGATTTTTCGATTTTTTTGTTTTTCATTTTTAATTTTCCATTTTTTTTTTTTTTTCATTTTTCGATTTTTCATTTTTTCGTTTTTTCGTTTTTGTTTTTCATTTTTCGAATTTTTCGTTTTTCGATTTTTTTAATTTTTTTCGTTTTTCCTTTTCATTTTTTCATTTTTTTTCATTTTTCGTTTTTGCTTTTTTCAATTTTTCGATTTTTTCGTTTTTTCATTTTTTTTTTTATTTTTGCATTTTTGGTTTTATTTTTATTTTCAATTTTTCGTTTTTCTGATTTTTCGTTTTTCGTTTTATTTTTTCGATTTTTCGATTTTTTTTTATTTTCGTTTTTTTTCGATTTTCGTTTCGATTTTTCGATTTTTCATTTTTCGTTTTTTTTTATTTTCGTTTTTCTTTTTCGTTTTCATTTTTTTGTTTTTCGATTCGAATTTTCAGGCACATTTTTTTCGATTTTCTTTTTCGTTTTTCGATTTTAATTTTTTTCGATTTTGCCGATTTTTCGATTTTTTTCCATTTTTGAAATTTTTCGTTTTTTCGATTTTTTTGATTTTTCATTTTCCGAATTTTTCATTTTTTTTTCATTTTTTTTTTTTTTTCGTTTTTTTCGATTTTTTTTTCTTTTTCGTTTTCGATTTTTTCGATTTTTTCATTTTCTTTTTGAATTTTTCATTTTTTTCGATTTTTCATATTTTCGAATTTTTCATTTTTTTTTATTTTTCAATTTTTCATTTTTTCATTTTTGTTTTCATTTTCTTGTCCTTTTCGATTTTATTATTTTCATTTTTCTTTTGATTTTTCATTTCGATTTTTCTTTTTTCGTTTTTTTTTGTTTTTTCGATTTTTTTTTTTTTGATTTTTTCGTTTTTCGATTTTTTTCGTTTTTTCATTTTTCGATTTTTCGTTTTTTTCCTTTTTTTTTTTTGGTTTTTCGTTTTTTCGTTTTTTCGATTTTTTTTTTCATTTTTGGTTTTCATTTTTATTTTCATTTTCATTTTTTTCTTTTTTTCGTTTTTTTTCAATTTTTCGATTTTTTTCGATTTTTAGTTTTTTTTCGATTTTCGTTTTTCGATTTTTTTTTTTTTTTTTTTTTTTTTCGTTTTTCCAATTTTCGATTTTTTTTCGTTTTTTTTTTTTTTTTCGATTTTTTTTTTTTTTTTTTTTTTTTTTCGTTTTTTCGTTTTTTTCGATTTTTTCGATTTTTTTGGTTTTTTTTTTTTTTTTTTTCGATTTTTTCGATTTTTCATTTTTCGTTTTCTCTTTTTCATTTTTTCGTTTTTTTTTTCCATTTTTCCATTTTCTTTTTCGTTTCTTTTTCGTTTTTTCGATTTTTTTTATTTTTCGTTTTTTTGTTTTTTTCGATTTTCGTTTTTTTTTTTTTTTTTTTTTTTATTTTTTTGTTTTTTTTTTTTTTTTCGTTTTTTCATTTTTCGTTTTTTTAATTTTCGATTTTTTCGTTTTTTTTTTCGTTTTTTTTTTTTTTCCCGTTTTTTTTTTTTTTTCGTTTTTTCGATTTTTCGTTTTTTTTCGATTTTTCGATTTTTCATTTTTTCGTTTTTTTTTTGATTTTTTCATTTTTCTATTTTTTTTTTTTTTTTTATTTTTTTTCGTATTTTTCATTTTTCGTTTTTTTTCGATTTTTTTTTTTTTTTCGTTTTTTTTTTTTTTTTATTTTTTTTCGTTTTTTCGTTTTTTTCAGTTTTCATTTTTTTTTTTTTTTTTTTATTTTCGTTTTTTCGTTTTTTCGATTTTTTTGATTTTTTCGATTTTTTCGATTTTTTTTCGATTTTTTCGATTTTTTCGATTTTAATTTTTTCGTTTTTTTCGTTTTTTTCGTTTTTTTTCGTTTTTTTTTTTTTTTTCGATTTTTCGATTTTTTTTTTTTTCGATTTTTTTTTTTTTTTTTTTTTTTTTTTCGTTTTTTCGATTTTTTTTTTTGTTTTTTTGTTTTTTTTTCGATTTTTCGATTTTTTCGTTTTTCGTTTTTTTTTTTCGGATTTTTTTTTTTCGTTTTTTTCGATTTTTCGATTTTTCGTTTTTTCGATTTTTTTTTTCATTTTTTCATTTTTCGTTTTCGTTTTTTTTTTTTTTCGTTTTTTTTTTTTCGATTTTTTATTTTTTCGTTTTTTCGTTTTTCGATTTTTCATTTTTCATTTTTGTTTTTCTTTTTTTTTTTTTTTCGTTTTTTCGATTTTTATTTTTCCTTTTTCTTTTTTTTTTTTTTTTTTTTTTTTTTTTTTTTTTTTTTTTTTTTGTTTTTTTCTTTTTTTTTTTTTTTTTTTTTTTTTTTTTTTCATTTTTTCGATTTTTCGATTTTTCGTTTTTTTTTTTTTTTTCGTTTTTTCGATTTTTTCGTTTTTTTCGATTTTTTCGTTTTTTTCGATTTTCGTTTTTCAATTTTTTTTTATTTTCGTTTTTCTTTTTTATTTTCGATTTTTCGTTTTCATTTTCATTTTTCATTTTTTTTTTTTTTTTCGATTTTTCGTTTTTTTTCGTTTTTTCGATTTTTTGTTTTTATTTTTATTTTTCGTTTTTCGTTTTTTCATTTTTTTTTTTTTTTCGTTTTTTTTTTTTCGATTTTTTGTTTTTTCGATTTTTCGTTTTTTCGTTTTTTTTTTTTTTTCTTTTTTCGATTTTTTTTTTTGTTTTTTTTTTTATTTTTTTTTTTTTTTTTTTCGATTTTTCCTGTTTTTCGATTTTTTCGTTTTTTCGTTTTTCATTTTTCATTTTTTTCATTTTTCAATTTTTCGTTTATTTTCGTTTTTTCATTTTTCTTTTTTTTTTTTTTTTTTTTTTCGTTTTTTTCATTTTCCATTTTTCGATTTTTTTTTTTTTTTTCGATTTTTCGTTTTTTCGTTTTTTTGGTTTTTTTCGATTTTTCGATTTTTTTTTTTTTTTTAATTTTTCGTTTTTTCGATTTTTTTATTTTTTCATTTTTTTTTTTCCTTTTTCGATTTTTTTTTTTTTTTTTTTTTTCATTTTTCATTTTTTTTTTTTCGTTTTTTTTTTTTTTTCGTTTTTCGATTTTCTTTTAATTTTTCGTTTTTTTCTTTTTTTTCGTTTTTTCGATTTTTTCGTTTTTCATTTTTTTTTTTCGTTTTTTCGTTTTTTTTCTTTTTTTTTTTTTCGATTTTTTTCGTTTTTTTTTTTCGTTTTTTCGATTTTTCGTTTTTTTTCATTTTTCGTTTTTTCGTTTTCTTTTCGATTTTTCGATTTTTTTTTCGTTTTTCATTTTTTTTCGTTTTTTTTTTTTTTTTTTAGTTTTTTTTCGATTTTTTTTTTTTCGTTTTTCATTTTCGTTTTTTTTCGATTTTTTTTTCATTTTTTTTTTTCATTTTTATTTTTGTTTTTTTTGTTTTTCGTTTTTTTTTTTCGTTTTTCATTTTTTATTTTTCGATTTTTTATTTTCATTTTTGATTTTTCAATTTTTCATTTTTCCATTTTCATTTCGATTTTTCGATTTTTCATTTTCGTTTTTGATTTTTTTTTTTTGATTTTTCGTTTTTTCATTTTTCGATTTTTCGATTTTTTAATTTTTCATTTTTCATTTTTTTTTTCGTTTTCGTTTTTTTCATTTTTCATTTTTGTTTTCATTTTTCATTTTTTTTTTTTTTTTTTTTTCGTTTTTTCGTTTTCTTTTGGATTTTCAGTTTTTTTTTTCGATTTTTCTATTTTTCGTTTTTTTTTCCGTTTTTCGTTTTTCATTTTCATTTTTTCGATTTTTCATTTTTTGTTTTTTCATTTTTTTATTTTTCATTTTTCATTTTTCAGATTTTTTTTTTTTTTTTTTTTTTTTCATTTTTCGATTTTTCGTCATTTCATTTTGTTTTTATTTTTCGTTTTTTCGATTTTTTTTATTTTTTAGTTTTTTCTTTTTCGTTTTTTTTTTTCGTTTTTTTGTTTTTCGTTTTTTTCATTTTTTCATTTTCATTTTCGTTTTTTCGTTTTTTTTTTTTCGTTTTTGATTTTTCGTTTTTTCATTTTTTTCCATTTTTATTTTTTCATTTTTTTTTTCATTTTTTTTTCGTTTTTTTTCGATTTTCTTTTTGATTTTTTCGATTTTTCATTTTCTTTTTTCATTTTATTTTTATTTTCGTTTTTTTTTCAGTTTTTTAGTTTTTTCATTTTTTTTTTTTCATTTTTCGTTTTTCATTTTTTGATTTTCATTTTTCATTTTTTCGTTTTTCATTTTTCATTTTTTTTTCGTTTTCATTTTTAATTTTCGATTTTTCGTTTTATTTTTCATTTTTTCATTTTTTCGATTTTTCGATTTTTTAATTTTCATTTTCATTTTTCTTTTTTTTTTTCATTTTTCTTTTTTCATTTTTCTTTTTTTTCGATTTTTCATTTTTCGTTTTTTTTTTTCTTTTTTAATTTTTTTTTTCGATTTTTTTTATTTTCGATTTTTCATTTTTCAATTTTTCATTTTTCGTTTTTCGTTTTTAATTTTTCATTTTTTTTTTTTTATTTTCATTTTTCGTTTTTTCGATTTTTTATTTTTAATTTTTCTTTTTCGATTTTTTCATTTTTCGATTTTTTTTTCGATTTTTCGTTTTTTTCGTTTTCCATTTTTTTTATTTTTTTGATTTTTTTTTTCGTTTTTTTTTTTTTTCGATTTTTCATTTTTTTTTTTTTTCGATTTTTCTTTTTTTTTTTTCGTTTTTTTATTTTTTCGTTTTTTATTTTTCGTTTTTTTCATTTTTTTTTCGATTTTTCATTTTTTTTGTTTTTTCGTTTTTTCGTTTTTTTGTATTTTTCGATTTTTTTTTCGTTTTTCGATTTTTCGATTTTTTCGATTTTTCGTTTTTTCGATTTTTCGATTTTTTTTTTTTTTTTCGTTTTTTCGTTTTTTTCTTATTTTTCGTTTTTTCGTTTTTCGTTTTTTCGTTTTTTTTTATTTTTTTTTTTTCTTTTTTTTTTTTTTCGTTTTTTTTTTTTTCGTTTTTTCGTTTTTCGATTTTTCGATTTTTCGATTTTTCGATTTTTTTCGTTTTTTCGTTTTTTTTCAATTTTTCGTTTTTTTTCGATTTTTTCGTTTTTTCGTTTTTCGTTTTTTCGTTTTTTTCGATTTTCGATTTTTTTTTTTTTTTCGTTTTTCGTTTTTTTTTTTTATTTTTCGATTTTTTCATTTTTCGTTTTTTTTTTTTTTCGATTTTTTTTTCGATTTTTCGTTTTTCGATTTTTCGTTTTTTCGATTTTCTTTTTCGTTTTTTCGATTTTTTTCGTTTTTTCGATTTTTCGATTTTTCGTTTTCATTTTTTTTAATTTTTCGTTTTTTTTTTCGATTTTTCATTTTTTATTTTCATTAATTTTTCGTTTTTTTTCATTTTTTCGATTTTTTCGATTTTTTTTTTTTTTTCGTTTTTTGATTTTTTTCGTTTTTTTCGTTTTTTCGATTTTTCGTTTTTGTTTTTCGTTTTTCATTTTTTCGAATTTTTTCGTTTTTTTTTTTTTTTTCGTTTTTTTCGATTTTTTTCGTTTTTTTTTCGTTTTTTTCGATTTTTTTTTCGATTTTTTCGATTTTTTCGATTTTTTTTTCGTTTTTTTCGATTTTTTTCGTTTTTTTCGATTTTTTCGATTTTTTCAATTTTTTCGTTTTTCTTTTTCATTTTTTGATTTTTTTTTCGTTTTTCAGTTTTTTCATTTTTTTTGTTTTTTTTTCATTTTTTTTTTTTTTTCGTTTTTTTCATTTTTTCGATTTTTCCTTTTTTCGATTTTTTTTTTTTTTTTCATTTTTGTTTTCATTTTTTCATTTTTTCGTTTTTTCATTTTTTTTCGATTTTTCAATTTTTTTTGTTTTTCATTTTCATTTTTTTATTTTTCATTTTTTTTTCATTTTTCGTTTTTTCTTTTTTCGTTTTTTCTTTTTTTGATTTTTTTTTTTTCGTTTTTTCGTTTTTCCGTTTTTTTTAATTTTCGATTTTTCGATTTTCATTTTCATTTTTTTTTTCTTTTTCGTTTTTTCGTTTTTTTCATTTTTCGTTTTTTATTTTTCGTTTTTCGTTTTTTGTTTTTTCGTTTTTTCGTTTTTTCGTTTTTGTTTTCGATTTTTTTTTTTTCTTTTATCATTTTTCGTTTTTCGATTTTTTTTCGATTTTTTTCGTTTTTTTTTTTTTCGATTTTCATTTTTCATTTTTCGTTTTTTTTTATTTTTTAATTTTCGATTTTTTCGATTTTTCGATTTTTCGATTTTTCGATTTTTTCGTTTTTTCGATTTTTCGTTTTTTTTCATTTTTTTTTTTTTTCGATTTTTCATTTTTTTTTTCGTTTTTCGATTTTTTTTTCTGTTTTTTTTTTTTTTCGTTTTTCAATTTTTTTTTTTTTTTTTCATTTTCTTTTTCGAATTTTTCGATTTTTCATTTTTTTTCGATTTTTCGATTTTTTTTTTCATTTTTTTTTTTTTTTCGTTTTTTTATTTTTATTTTTCTATTTTTCGATTTTTTCGTTTTTTTTCGATTTTTTTCGTTTTTTTTTCGTTTTTTTCGATTTTTTTTATTTTTTCGATTTTTTCGTTTTTTTTTTTTTTCGTTTTTTTCGTTTTTTTTTTTTTTTTTTTTTTTTCGATTTTTCGATTTTTTCGTTTTTTATTTTTTCGATTTTTTCGTTTTTTCGTTTTTTTTCGTTTTTTCGATTTTTCGATTTTTCGTTTTTTTTTCGTTTTTTCGTTTTTTCGATTTTTCGATTTTTCGATTTTTTCATTTTTAATTTTCATTTTTTCGTTTTTTCATTTTTTCATTTTTTTTTTTCGATTTTTTCGATTTTTTCGATTTTTTCGTTTTTTCGTTTTTTTCGATTTTTTCGATTTTTTCGTTTTTTTTTCGATTTTTCGTTTTTCGATTTTTCGTTTTTTTTTTCGATTTTTTCGAATTTTTCGTTTTTTTCGTTTTCTTTTTTCGATTTTTCGATTTTTTCGATTTTTTCGATTTTTTTTTTTTTTTCATTTTTTCGTTTTTTTTGTTTTTTTTCATTTTTTCGTTTTTTTTGTTATTTTTTCGTTTTTTCGATTTTTTCGATTTTTTCGATTTTTTCGTTTTTTCGTTTTTCGTTTTTCGATTTTTTCGTTTTTTTTCGATTTTTTCGATTTTTTTCGATTTTTTTTTTTTTTTTCGATTTTTTCGATTTTTTCGTTTTTCATTTTTTTTTTTTTCGTTTTTTCGTTTTTTTCGTTTTTTCGTTTTTTCGATTTTTTTTTTTTTCGATTTTTTTTTTTTTTTTTTTCGTTTTTTCGATTTTTTCGATTTTTTTTTTTTTTCGTTTTTTTTTTTTTTTTCGATTTTTTCGTTTTTTTTTTTTTTTTTCGTTTTTTCGTTTTTTTCGTTTTTCGTTTTTTTTTCGTTTTTTCGATTTTTTCGTTTTTTCGATTTTCTTTTCATTTTTTTTTCGATTTTTTTTTTCATTTTTTCGTTTTTTTTTTCAATTTTCATTTTTCGATTTTTTCGATTTTTTTCGTTTTTTTTTCGATTTTTTCGATTTTTTCGATTTTTTCGATTTTTCGTTTTTTCGATTTTTCGTTTTTTTTTTTTTTTTTTTTCGATTTTTCGATTTTTATTTTTTTCGTTTTTTCGTTTTTCGATTTTTCGATTTTCTTATTTTTCGATTTTTTCGATTTTTTTGTTTTTTTTCGATTTTTCGTTTTTTTTTTTTTTCGATTTTTATTTTCGATTTTTCTTTTTTCGATTTTTCGTTTTTTTTCGTTTTTTTCGATTTTTCGTTTTTCGTTTTTCGTTTTTTCGTTTTTTTTTTTCATTTTCGATTTTTCGTTTTTTTTTTTTCGATTTTTTCGTTTTTTTTTTTTCGATTTTTCGATTTTTTCGATTTTTCATTTTCATTTTTTTTTTCGTTTTTTGTTTTTCGTTTTTCATTTTTTTTTCGTTTTTTCGTTTTTCGTTTTTTCGTTTTTTCGTTTTTTTTTATTTTTTTTCATTTTTTTCATTTTTCGTTTTTTCTTTTTTCGATTTTTTCGTTTTTCGATTTTTCTTTTTCCTTTTTTCATTTTCATTTTTCGTTTTTTTTTTTTTTTTTTCGATTTTTCATTTTTTTTTTTTCGATTTTTTCATTTTTTTTTTTTTTTTTTTCGATTTTTCGTTTTTCTTTTCGATTTTTCGTTTTTTCGTTTTTCATTTTTCATTTTTCTTTTTTCGATTTTTTTATTTTTCGTTTTTTTTTCATTTTTCGATTTTTTGTTTTTTTTCGTTTTTTAATTTTTCGTTTTTTCATTTTTTTTTCGTTTTTTTCATTTTTTTCGTTTTATTTTTTCGATTTTCATTTTTCGTTTTTTCGATTTTTTCGATTTTTTTTTTTTCGTTTTTTTCGTTTTTCGATTTTTTCGATTTTTTTTTCGATTTTTTCGATTTTTTCTTTTTCATTTTTTTTTTTTCGATTTTTTCGATTTTTTCGAATTTTTTCGTTTTTTTTCGTTTTTTCGATTTTTTCGATTTTTTCAATTTTTTCGATTTTTTCGATTTTTTCGTTTTTTTTCATTTTTCGATTTTGATTTTTTCTTTTTTCGTTTTTTCATTTTTTTTTTTTTTTTTCGATTTTTTCGTTTTTTTTCGTTTTTTTTTCGTTTTTTTTCGTTTTTTCGATTTTTCGTTTTTTTTCGTTTTTCATTTTTCGTTTTTCATTTTTTCGTTTTCATTTTCGATTTTTCATTTTTCGTTTTTTTTTTCTTTTTTTTCGATTTTTTCGATTTTTTTTTCGTTTTTTTTCGATTTTTTCGATTTTCCCTATTTTTCGATTTTCATTTTTCCGATTTTTTTTTATTTTTTTTTTTTTGATTTTTTCGATTTTTCATTTTTCATTTTTTTTTTTTTATTTTTCATTTTTTTTTATTTTCGTTTTTCGTTTTTTCGATTTTTCATTTTTCGATTTTTTCATTTTTCGATTTTTTCGTTTTTTCGTTTTTTTTTTTTTTTTTTTTCGTTTTTCGTTTTTTTTTTTTTTTTTTTGTTTTTTTTGTTTTTTCGTTTTTTCGTTTTTTTCGATTTTTTCGATTTTTTCGATTTTTTCGATTTTCATTTTTCGATTTTGATTTTCGATTTTTCGTTTTTCGTTTTTTTTTTCGTTTTTTCATTTTTCGTTTTCGTTTTTTTTTTTTTTTCGATTTTTTCGTTTTTTCATTTTTTTTTTTTTTTTTATTTTTCGATTTTTCTTTTTTCAATTTTTTTTTTTTCATTTTTTTTCCATTTTTCATTTTTTCATTTTTCGTTTTTTCGTTTTTCGATTTTTTTTTTTTTTTGTTTTTTTCGATTTTTCGTTTTTCATTTTTTTCGTTTTTTTTTTTCGTTTTTTTTTTCGTTTTTCATTTTTTCGTTTTTTCGATTTTTTTTTCTGTTTTTTTTCATTTTTCGATTTTTCATTTTTTTTCGATTTTTCATTTTTTTTTTTTCATTTTTTTTTTCGATTTTTTTTTTTTTTTTTCATTTTTCGTTTTTTTTTTTTTCGTTTTTTTTTCGATTTTTTCGATTTTTTTTTTTTTTTTCATTTTTCGTTTTTTTTTTCGTTTTTCGTTTTTTCGATTTTTTCATTTTTTCGATTTTTCGTTTTTCGTATTTTTCATTTTTCATTTTTTTCGTTTTTTTTTATTTTCGATTTTTTGTTTTTCTATTTTCGATTTTTTTTTTTTTTTCATTTTTCGTTTTTTTCGTTTTTTTCGATTTTTCATTTTTTTTTCGATTTTTCGATTTTTCATTTTTCGTTTTCATTTTTCATTTTTTTTTTCGATTTTTTTTTTTTTTTTTTTTTTTTCGTTTTTCGTTTTTTCGATTTTTTCAATTTTTCATTTTTTTTCGATTTTTCGTTTTTCGATTTTTCTTTTTTCGTTTTTTCGATTTTTCATTTTTCGATTTTTTTTTTTCGATTTTTCGTTTTCTTTTTTTCGTTTTTTTTGTTTTTCGATTTTTCATTTTTCATTTTCATTTTTTCGATTTTTTTTCGATTTTCGATTTTTTCGTTTTTCGTTTTTTTCGTTTTTTTTTCGTTTTTTTTCAATTTTTTCGTTTTTCGTTTTTCGTTTTTTCGTTTTTTTCGATTTTTCAATTTTTCGTATTTTTCATTTTCGTTTTTTCGATTTTTTCGATTTTTTTTTTTTGTTTTTTTCATTTTTTCGATTTTCGTTTTTTTTTCGTTTTTTTCGTTTTTTTCGATTTTTCGATTTTTTCGATTTTTTCGTTTTTTTCGCTTTTTTCGATTTTTTTTTCGATTTTCGATTTTTCGTTTTTTCATTTTTCATTTTTTCGTTTTTTCATTTTTTCTTTTTTTTTTCGTTTTTTTTTTTTTTTTTTTTTTTCGATTTTTCGATTTTTTCGATTTTTTCGATTTTTTCGTTTTTTCGATTTTTTTTTTTCGTTTTTTTCGATTTTTCGTTTTTTTCGATTTTTCGATTTTTCGATTTTTCGTTTTTTTTTTCGTTTTTTCGATTTTTTTCGATTTTTCGTTTTTTCGTTTTTTTTTTTTTTTTGTTTTTCGTTTTTTCATTTTTTTTTCGTTTTTTCATTTTTTTTTTTTTTTCGTTTTTCTTTTTTCGATTTTTTCGATTTTCGTTTTCATTTTTTTTTTTTCGTTTTTTTTTCGATTTTTCATTTTTCGTTTTTTTCGTTTTTTCATTTTTTCATTTTTTTTTCGATTTTTTCGTTTTTCGTTTTTTTTTTTTTTTTTTTTTTCGATTTTTTTTTTTTTTCGATTTTCAAATTTTTCGATTTTTTCGTTTTTCGTTTTTTCGTTTTTTCGTTTTTTTCATTTTTTTTTCGATTTTTCGATTTTTCAATTTTTCGATTTTTTCGTTTTTCGTTTTTCGTTTTTTTCGATTTTTCATTTTTTTTTTTTTTTTTTTTTTTTTTTTCGATTTTTCGTTTTTTCGTTTTTTCGATTTTTTTTTTTTTCGTTTTTCGATTTTTCGATTTTTCGTTTTTTCGATTTTTCGATTTTTTTTTCGTTTTTTCATTTTTCTTTTTCGATTTTTCATTTTTTCGATTTTTTATTTTTTTTTTTCAATTTTTCATTTTTGATTTTTCGTTTTTTCGATTTTTTCGTTTTTTCGATTTTTTCGATTTTTTAATTTTCGTTTTTTTTCGTTTTTCTTTTTCATTTTTTCGTTTTTCTTTTTCATTTTTTCGATTTTTCGTTTTTATTTTCGATTTTTCGATTTTTCATTTTTCATTTTTTTTTCGTTTTTTTCGATTTTTTCGATTTTTTCGTTTTTTTCGATTTTTTTTCGATTTTTCTTTTTCGTTTTTTCGTTTTTTTCATTTTTTTTCGTTTTTTCATTTTTTTTTTTTTTTTCGATTTTTCGTTTTTTCGATTTTTTCGATTTTTTCAATTTTTTCGTTTTTTTTTTTCGTTTTTTTCGATTTTTCATTTTTTTTTCGATTTTTCGTTTTTCGTTTTTTTCGTTTTTTCGTTTATTCGTTTTTTTCGATTTTTCGTTTTTTTAGTTTTATTCGTTTTTTTCACTTTTTTCGTTTTTTTCGCTTTTTTCGTTTTTTTCGTTTTTGTCGATTTTTTCGTTTTTTCGTTTTTTCGTTTTTCTTTTTTTCGTTTTATTCGTTTTTTCGGTTTTTTCGTTTTTTTCGTTTTTTCGTTTTTTTTTTTCGTTTTTTTTTCGTTTTTTTTCGTTTTTTTTTTTTCGTTTTTTCGTTTTTTTTTTTTCGATTTTTCGATTTTTCTTTTTTTCGATTTTTCGTTTTTTCTTTTTTTTTTTTTTTTCGTTTTTTCGATTTTTCTTTTTTCGTTTTTCATTTTTTATTTTTCGTTTTTTTTTTTTTTTCTTTTTTTTCGTTTTTCGATTTTTTCGATTTTTCATTTTTCGTTTTTCGTTTTTTTCGTTTTTGTTTTTTTCGATTTTTTCATTTTTCGTTTTCATTTTCATTTTTCATTTTTCGATTTTTCGTTTTTTCGATTTTTCATTTTTCATTTTTTTTTTTTTTCGTTTTTCGTTTTTTTCGTTTTTTCGTTTTTCGTTTTTTCGATTTTTTTTTCGATTTTTTTTTCGTTTTTTTCATTTTTTTTATTTTTTTCATTTTTCGATTTTTCGTTTTTTCATTTTTTCGTTTTTCGTTTTTTTTTTCGATTTTTTTTTTCGTTTTTTCGTTTTTTCGTTTTTTTTCGTTTTTTCGTTTTTTCGATTTTTCGTTTTTCATTTTTCATTTTTTCGTTTTTTTCGTTTTTCGTTTTTTTCGTTTTTCATTTTTTCATTTTTTTTTTTTTTTTTTCGTTTTTTCGTTTTTTCATTTTTTTCGTTTTTTTCGATTTTTTTTTTCGATTTTTCGTTTTTTTTTCGTTTTTTTTTTTCGATTTTTTTTTTTTTTTTTTTTTCGTTTTTCGTTTTTTCTTTTTCGTTTTTCGTTTTTTCGTTTTTTTTTTTCGTTTTTTTCGTTTTTATTTTTCGTTTTTCATTTTCGATTTTTCGTTTTTTTTTTTTTTTCATTTTTCATTTTTCGTTTTTTCATTTTTTTTCATTTTCGTTTTTTTGTTTTTTCGTTTTTCGATTTTTCATTTTTCGATTTTTTCGATTTTTTCGTTTTTCGATTTTTTTTTTTTCGATTTTTCGTTTTTCTTTTCATTTTTCGATTTTTTCGTTTTTTCGATTTTTTCGATTTTTCGATTTTTTTTTCGTTTTTTCATTTTTATTTTTTATTTTTCGTTTTTTCGATTTTCTTTTCATTTTTTTTTTTTTTCGATTTTTCGTTTTTCGTTTTTTTTTTTCGTTTTTCATTTTTCGATTTTTCATTTTTTCGTTTTTTAATTTTTCGTTTTTTTTCATTTTTTTTTCATTTTTCTTTTTCGTTTTTTTTTTTTTTTTTTTCCGTTTTTTCGTTTTTTTCGTTTTTTTCGTTTTTTTCGTTTTTTCGTTTTTCGTTTTTTCGATTTTTTCGATTTTTTTCATTTTTTCGATTTTTTTTCATTTTTCATTTTTCGATTTTTCATTTTTATTTTCGTTTTTTCTTTTTTCATTTTTCGTTTTTCGTTTTTTCGTTTTTTTTCGTTTTTCGTTTTTCGATTTTTTTTGTTTTTTTCGTTTTTTTTTCATTTTTCGTTTTTTCGTTTTTCCGTTTTTCATTTTTCATTTTTTTTTCGTTTTTTTTTTTTTTTTCGTTTTTTCGTTTTTTTCGTTTTTTCGTTTTTTTTTTTTTCGTTTTTCGTTTTCGTTTTTTTCGATTTTTTCGATTTTTTCAATTTTTCGTTTTTTTTTTTCGTTTTTCGTTTTTTTTCGTTTTTTTTTTTTTTTTTTCGTTTTTTTCGATTTTTTCGATTTTTTCGATTTTTTCGATTTTTTCGATTTTTTCGTTTTTTCGATTTTTTTTTTTGATTTTTCGTTTTTTTTCGTTTTTTCGTTTTTTTTTTTTTTTTTTTTTTTTCGTTTTTTTTATTTTTTCGATTTTTTTTTTTTCATTTTTTTTTTTTTTTTTTTTTTTTTTTTGTTTTTTTCGATTTTTTTTTGTTTTTTTCGTTTTTTCGTTTTTTTCGTTTTTTTTTTCGATTTTTTCGATTTTTTCGATTTTTTCGATTTTTTCATTTTTTTTTTTTTTTTTTTTTTCATTTTTTTCGATTTTTCGTTTTTTTTTTTTTTTTTTCTTTTTTTTCGATTTTTTTTTTTTTTTTTTCGTTTTTTTTTTTTTTTTTTTTTTTTTTTCGTTTTTCGATTTTTCGATTTTTTCGATTTTTCGATTTTTTCGTTTTTTTCGATTTTTTCGTTTTTCGATTTTTCGATTTTTTCGATTTTTTCGTTTTTTTTTTTTTTTTTTTTTCGATTTTTTTCATTTTTCGATTTTTTCGATTTTTTCGATTTTTTCGTTTTTTTTTCGATTTTTTTTTTCGTTTTTTTTCGATTTTTTTTTTTCGTTTTTTCGATTTTCATTTTCATTTTTCGATTTTTTTTTTCAGTTTTTTAATTTTCGATTTTCGATTTTTCTTTTTCGATTTTTCGTTTTTTTCGATTTTTCGTTTTTTCGATTTTTTTCATTTTTTTTTTTTTTTCGATTTTTCTTTTTTCGTTTTTCCTTTTTTCGTTTTTTCGGTTTTTCGATTTTTCTTTTTCGTTTTTTCGATTTTTCGATTTTTCGTTTTTCATTTTTCATTTTTTTTCGTTTTTTTTCGTTTTTTCATTTTTCGATTTTTTCGATTTTTTCGATTTTTCGTTTTTTCGATTTTTCGATTTTTTTTTTTTTTTTCGATTTTTTCGATTTTTTCGTTTTTTTCGTTTTTTTTTCGTTTTTTCTTTTTTTTTTTCGATTTTTTTTCGTTTTTCGTTTTTTTTTTTTTGTTTTTTTCGTTTTTTTTTTTTTTCGTTTTTTTATTTTTTCGTTTTTTCGTTTTTTTCGTTTTTTTCGTTTTTTTCGATTTTTTCGATTTTTTCGTTTTTTCGATTTTTTTTTTTTTTTTTCATTTTTTTTTTTTCGATTTTTTCGATTTTTTCGATTTTTCGATTTTTTCGATTTTTTTCGATTTTTTCGATTTTTTTTTTTCGATTTTTTTTTTTTTTTTTCGTTTTTTCGATTTTTTCGATTTTTTCGATTTTTCGTTTTTTCGATTTTTCGATTTTTCGATTTTTTCGTTTTTTTCGTTTTTTTTCGTTTTTTCGTTTTTTTCGATTTTTCGATTTTTTCGATTTTTTCTTTTTTCGTTTTTTTCGATTTTTTCGATTTTTTCGATTTTTTCGATTTTTTCGATTTTTTCGATTTTTTCGTTTTTTTTTCGATTTTTCGAATTTTTTCGTTTTTTTTCGATTTTTTTTCGTTTTTTCGTTTTTTTTTCGATTTTTTCGTTTTTTTCGATTTTTCGATTTTTCGATTTTTCGTTTTTTCATTTTTCGTTTTTTCGATTTTTTCGATTTTTTTTTTCGTTTTTTTTTTCGTTTTTTCGTTTTTTCATTTTTCGATTTTTCTTTTTTTTTTTCGTTTTTTATTTTTTATTTTTTTTTTCGTTTTTTTTTTTTTTCGTTTTTCGTTTTTTAGTTTTTTCATTTTTCGTTTTTTTTTTTTCGTTTTTTTTTTTCATTTTTTCGATTTTTCATTTTTTTCGTTTTTTCGATTTTTCGTTTTCATTTTTTTTCGTTTTTTCATTTTCGTTATTTTCGTTTTTTCAATTTTTTTTCGTTTTTTCGATTTTTCTTTTTCGTTTTTCAATTTTTCGTTTTCTTTTTTTCGTTTTTCGTTTTTTTCGTTTTTTTCGATTTTTTCGATTTTTTCGTTTTTTTCATTTTTTTTTTTCATTTTTTTTTTTTTTTTTTTTTTTTTTTTTTTTTTTTTTTTCATTTTTTCGTTTTTTTTTTTTTTTTTCATTTTTCTTTTTTCGTTTTTTTTTCGTTTTTTCGTTTTTCGATTTTTTCATTTTTCGATTTTTCGATTTTTTCGTTTTTTTCGTTTTTTCGTTTTCTATTTTCGTTTTTTTTTTTTCGATTTTTCGATTTTTCGTTTTTTTTGATTTTTTCGATTTTTCCATTTTCGATTTTTCGTTTTTTTTTCGTTTTTTCGATTTTTTTTTTTTCGATTTTTTCGATTTTTTCGATTTTTCGTTTTTTCGTTTTTTCGATTTTTTTTTCGTTTTTTCATTTTTTCGATTTTTTTTTTTTGTTTTCGATTTTTCCTTTTTTCATTTTTCATTTTCGTTTTTTCGATTTTTTTTTTTTTTTTCATTTTTTCGTTTTTTCGATTTTTTTTTTTTTTCGTTTTTTCGTTTTTTCAGTTTTTTTCATTTTTTTTTCGTTTTTTCGATTTTTTTTTTTTTTTTCGATTTTTCGTTTTTTCATTTTTCGATTTTTTCGATTTTTTCGATTTTTTTCGTTTTTTCGATTTTTTTTTTTTCGATTTTTTTTTCGTTTTTTTCAATTTTTCGTTTTCGATTTTTTTTCATTTTTCGATTTTTCGATTTTTCGATTTTTCGATTTTCGTTTTTCATTTTTTCCATTTTTCGTTTTTTCGATTTTTCGATTTTTCGATTTTTCATTTTTTTATTTTTCATTTTTGTTTTTTTTTTCGATTTTTCGATTTTTCGATTTTTCGATTTTTTTTTTTTTTTCGATTTTTCGATTTTTCATTTTTCATTTTCATTTTTCGTTTTTCGTTTTTTCGTTTTTTCATTTTTCGTTTTTTTCGATTTTTCGTTTTTCGATTTTTCGTTTTTTCGTTTTCGTTTTTTCGTTTTTCATTTTTCATTTTTTCATTTTTGTTTTTCGATTTTTCGTTTTTTCGTTTTTCATTTTTCGTTTTTTTTTTTCATTTTTTTTTTCATTTTTTTTTTCGATTTTTTTTTTTCGTTTTTCGATTTTTCGTTTTTTTCGATTTTTCAGTTTTTCTTTTTTCGTTTTTTCGATTTTTCAATTTTTTTTTTCGATTTTTCGTTTTTTTTTTTTTTTTTTCGATTTTTATTTTTTTTCGATTTTTCATTTTTCGATTTTTTTCATTTTTTTTTTCATTTTTTTTCGTTTTTATTTTTCATTTTTCATTTTTCGATTTTTCGATTTTTCGATTTTTCGATTTTTCATTTTTCGTTTTTTCGATTTTTTCATTTTTTTTCGTTTTTTTTTTTTTTTTTTTTCATTTTTCGTTTTTTCGTTTTTTCGTTTTTTCGATTTTTTCGTTTTTCGATTTTTCGATTTTTCATTTTCGTTTTTTCGATTTTTCGGTTTTTCATTTTCATTTTTCGTTTTTTCGTTTTTCGTTTTTTTTTCATTTTTCGATTTTTTTTTCATTTTTTTTTTTTTATTTTTTCGTTTTTTCGATTTTTCGATTTTTTTTTCGATTTTTTTCGTTTTTCATTTTTTTCGATTTTTTCATTTTTCGATTTTTCTTTTTCGTTTTTTCGATTTTTCGTTTTTTCATTTTTCGATTTTTCGATTTTTTTTTTTCATTTTTTTCGATTTTTCGTTTTTTTTTCGTTTTTTTTTTTTTTTTCGATTTTCATTTTTTCTTTTTTCGTTTTTTCGTTTTTATTTTTCGTTTTTTCGTTTTTTTCGATTTTTCGATTTTTTCTTTTTTCGATTTTTCATTTTTCGATTTTTCATTTTTTCGATTTTTCGTTTTTCGATTTTTCGTTTTTTTTTTCGTTTTTCGTTTTTTTTTTTTTTTCGATTTTTTCGTTTTTCATTTTTCATTTTTCGTTTTTTTTTTTTCGATTTTTCGATTTTTTCGTTTTTTTTTTTTCGATTTTTTCCATTTTTCATTTTTTTTTCGTTTTTTTCGATTTTTCGATTTTTTTTCATTTTTCGTTTTTTTTTTCGTTTTTCGTTTTTCGTTTTTTCGATTTTTTTTTCGATTTTTTCATTTTTTCATTTTTCGATTTTTTTTTTTTTTTTTTTTTCGTTTTTTTCATTTTTCATTTTTTCTTTTTTCGATTTTTTCGATTTTTTTATTTTTCGTTTTTTCGATTTTGATTTTTTTTCGTTTTTCTTTTTTTTTTTTCGATTTTTCGATTTTTTTTTTTTTTATTTTTCGTTTTTTTCATTTTTTCTTTTTTCGATTTTTCGATTTTTCGATTTTTCATTTTTTTTTCGTTTTTCATTTTTCGTTTTTTTTCGTTTTTTCGTTTTTTTCATTTTTTTTTTTTTCGATTTTTTTTTTGTTTTTTTCGTTTTTTTGTTTTTCGATTTTTTTTCGATTTTCGTTTTTTTTTTCATTTTTTTTCGTTTTTTTTTCGTTTTTCATTTTTCATTTTTTCGATTTTTCATTTTTTCGTTTTTCCATTTTTCGATTTTTTTTTTTCGATTTTTCGTTTTTCATTTTTTCTTTTTTCGTTTTTTTCGTTTTTTTTCGATTTTTCGATTTTTCGTTTTTTTCGATTTTTCGATTTTCATTTTTTTTCATTTTTCATTTTTTTTCATTTTTTTATTTTTCGTTTTTCGATTTTTCGATTTTTTTTTCATTTTCGTTTTTCGATTTTTATTTTTTCGTTTTTTTTCATTTTTTTCGTTTTTCGATTTTTCATTTTTTTTTCGATTTTTTTTTCATTTTTCGATTTTTCATTTTTAATTTTTCGATTTTTCATTTTCATTTTTTTCATTTTTCATTTTTCGTTTTTTTCGTTTTTTTGTTTTTTCGTTTTTCGTTTTTCGTTTTTTTCGTTTTTTTCATTTTTTTTTTTTTCAATTTTCATTTTTCGTTTTTTCGTTTTTCGATTTTTCGTTTTTTTTATTTTTTTTCATTTTCGATTTTTCGTTTTTTTTTTTCGATTTTTCGTTTTTTTCGATTTTTCGATTTTCATTTTTGTTTTTCGTTTTTCTTTTTTAATTTTTAGATTTTTCGTTTTTTCGATTTTTCGATTTTTTTTTTTTTTTGATTTTCGTTTTTCGATTTTTTTTTTCATTTTTTTCGATTTTTCTTTTTTCGATTTTTTTTTTTTTTTTCGTTTTTTTTTCGATTTTTCGATTTTTTTCATTTTTCATTTTTTTTTTTCGATTTTTCGTTTTTTTTTCATTTTTCGATTTTTCGATTTTTCGATTTTTCGATTTTTCATTTTTCGTTTTTCATTTTTTTTTCGATTTTTCGTTTTTCGTTTTTTCGTTTTTTTCGATTTTTTTTTTTTTTTCGATTTTTCGATTTTTCGTTTTTTCGATTTTCAATTTTTCAATTTTTTTTTCGTTTTTTTCGTTTTTCTTTTTCATTTTTCAGTTTTTTCATTTTTTTTTTGTTTTTCGTTTTTTCGTTTTTTCATTTTTTTTTTCGTTTTTTTTTTTCATTTTTCGATTTTTTCGATTTTCGATTTTTTTTCGTTTTTTTTTCGATTTTCGATTTTTCATTTTTCGTTTTTTCGATTTTTCAATTTTTCGTTTTTTTTGTTTTTCGTTTTTTTCATTTTTTCGAATTTTTTCGTTTTTTTTTTTTTTTTTTTTTTTTTATTTTCGTTTTTCGATTTTCGATTTTTTCGATTTTTTCAATTTTTTTTTTTTTTTCGTTTTTCATTTTTTCGTTTTTTTCGATTTTTTCGATTTTTTCGATTTTTTCGAATTTTTTCGTTTTTTTTTCGATTTTTTTCGTTTTTTTCGATTTTTTCGATTTTTTCGTTTTTTTTTCGATTTTTTTTCGATTTTTTTTCGATTTTTTTTTCGATTTTTTTTTTTTCGATTTTTCGTTTTTTTTTTTTTTTTTCATTTTTCATTTTTCGATTTTTCATTTTTCGATTTTTTCGTTTTTTCGATTTTTCGTTTTTCGTTTTCGTTTTTTTTTTTTTTTTCGTTTTTTTTTTTCATTTTTCAATTTTTTCGATTTTTCGATTTTTCGATTTTTTTTTTTCGATTTTTCATTTTTTCGATTTTTCGATTTTTTTTTTTTTTCATTTTCGTTTTTCATTTTTCGTTTTTTCGATTTTTCGTTTTTTTTTTTTCATTTTCGATTTTCGTTTTTCTTTTTCATTTTTTTTTCGATTTTTTCGTTTTTCGTTTTTTCGTTTTTTTCGTTTTTTCGTTTTTCGATTTTTCATTTTTTTTTCGTTTTTTTCATTTTTTTTTTTTTTTTCGATTTTTCGATTTTCATTTTCATTTTTTCGATTTTTCGTTTTTTCGATTTTTTTTTTTTTTTCGATTTTTTTTTTTTTTTTTCGATTTTTTCGATTTTTTTTTTTCGATTTTTTTTTTCGATTTTTTCGATTTTTTCGATTTTTTTTTTTTTTTCGATTTTTTCGATTTTTTTTTTTTTTCATTTTTTCGATTTTTTCATTTTTCGATTTTTTCATTTTCTTTTTCGATTTTTCATTTTTCATTTTTCGTTTTTCGTTTTTTCGTTTTTTTTCGTTTTTTTCGATTTTCGATTTTTTTTTTTTTTTCGATTTTTCGTTTTTTTAATTTTCGATTTTTCATTTTTCGATTTTCGATTTTTTCATTTTTTCGAATTTTTTCATTTTTCCTTTTTTTTTTTTCGATTTTTCATTTTTTTTTTTTTCGATTTTTCGATTTTTTTTCGTTTTTCGATTTTTCATTTTTCGATTTTTTCGTTTTTTCGATTTTTCGATTTTTTCGTTTTTTCGTTTTTTTTCGTTTTTCATTTTCGATTTTTCATTTTTTTTTCGATTTTTTTTTCGTTTTTTCGATTTTTTCGATTTTTTTTTCGTTTTTTTTCGATTTTTTCGATTTTTTCGATTTTTTTTCGATTTTTCGATTTTTCGATTTTTTCGATTTTTTTTTCGATTTTTTCGATTTTTTCGATTTTTTCGTTTTTTTTCATTTTTTTTTCGATTTTTTCGATTTTTTTCGATTTTTCGATTTTTTTTTTCGATTTTTTTCGATTTTTCGTTTTTTTTCATTTTTTCATTTTTCGTTTTTGTTTTTCGATTTTTTTTTTTTTTTCATTTTTTTTTTTTTCGATTTTTCATTTTTCGTTTTTTCATTTTTTTCATTTTTTTTTTCGATTTTTTTTTTCATTTTTTTTATTTTTCGTTTTTTTTTTTTTTTTTTCGTTTTTTTCGTTTTTTTTGATTTTTTCGATTTTTTCGATTTTTTCGATTTTTTTCGTTTTTTTTCGATTTTTTTTTCGATTTTTTCGTTTTTTTCGATTTTTTCGTTTTTTTCGTTTTTTTTCATTTTTCGTTTTTTTCGATTTTTCGTTTTTATTTTTCGATTTTTCATTTTTCAATTTTTCGATTTTTTCGTTTTTGATTTTTTCGTTTTTTTTCGATTTTTTCGATTTTTTTCGATTTTTCGATTTTTTTGATTTTTTCGTTTTTTTTCGATTTTTTTTTTCGTTTTTTTTCGATTTTTTTGATTTTTTTGATTTTTCGATTTTTTTTTTCGATTTTTTCGATTTTTTCGATTTTTCGTTTTTTTCATTTTCAATTTTTTCATTTTTCATTTTCATTTTTCATTTTTTCGATTTTTTTTTTCGATTTTTTCATTTTTTTTCGTTTTTCGTTTTTTTCGATTTTTCGTTTTTTCGATTTTTCGTTTTTCGTTTTTCGATTTTTCATTTTTCGTTTTTTCGATTTTTCGATTTTTCGATTTTCATTTTTCATTTTTTCATTTTTCGATTTTTTCGTTTTTTCGTTTTTTTCGATTTTTTTTCGATTTTTTCGATTTTTTCATTTTTTTTTTTTTTTCGTTTTTTTTCGATTTTTTTTTCGTTTTTTTTTCGATTTTTTCGATTTTTTCGATTTTTTTGATTTTTTCGATTTTTTCGTTTTTTTCGATTTTTTCGATTTTTCATTTTTCGATTTTTCGTTTTTTTTTTTTTTTTCGATTTTTTTTTGATTTTTCGTTTTTTTTTTCATTTTTTTCGATTTTTTCGATTTTTCATTTTTTGATTTTTTCTTTTTTTTCGATTTTTTTTTTTTTTTTTTTTTTTTTTTTTCGATTTTTTCGATTTTTTTTTTTTTTTTTCGTTTTTTATTTTCGATTTTTCGATTTTTTCGATTTTTCTTTTTCGATTTTTCGATTTTTTTTCGATTTTTTCGATTTTTTCGATTTTTTCGATTTTTTCGATTTTTTTTTTTTCATTTTCGTTTTTTTGATTTTTTCGATTTTTTCATTTTTTGTTTTTTTTCGATTTTTCGATTTTTTTTTTTTTTTTCGATTTTTCGATTTTTTCATTTTTATTTTCGTTTTTTTCGTTTTTTTCGATTTTTCGTTTTTTCATTTTTCTTTTTTCGATTTTCGTTTTTTCATTTTTTTCATTTTTTTTTCATTTTTTCGATTTTTCGATTTTCGATTTTCTTTTCGTTTTTCATTTTTCGTTTTTTTTTATTTTTCGTTTTTTTTTTCGAATTTTCGTTTTTTTCCATTTTTCGATTTTCATTTTTTTTTTCGTTTTCATTTTTCGATTTTTTCATTTTTCATTTTTCGATTTTTCGTTTTTCGTTTTTTTCGATTTTTCATTTTTCGATTTTTCGATTTTTTTTTTTTTTTCGTTTTTTCGATTTTTTCGATTTTTCGTTTTTTTTTTCGATTTTTTTTTTTCTTTTTTTCGATTTTTCGATTTTTCGTTTTTTCGATTTTTTTCGATTTTTCATTTTTTTTTTTTTTTCATTTTTCGTTTTTCGTTTTTTTTCATTTTTCATTTTTTTTGTTTTTTTTTTTTTTTTTTTTTCGATTTTTCGATTTTTTTTTTTTCGTTTTTTCGTTTTTCGTTTTTCGTTTTTCATTTTCGTTTTCGATTTTTTCTTTTTTCGATTTTTCGATTTTTCATTTTTCGATTTTTTTTTCATTTTTTCGATTTTTTTTTTTTTCGATTTTTTTTTTTTTTCATTTTTTCGATTTTTCTTTTTTTTTTGTTTTTCGTTTTTTTTAAATTTTCGATTTTTTTTTCATTTTATTTTTCATTTTTTTCATTTTTCATTTTTCATTTTTTTTTCGTTTTTTTTTTTCGATTTTTCGTTTTTCGATTTTTTTTTTTTCGATTTTTCATTTTCATTTTTCGTTTTTTCGATTTTTTTTTTCGTTTTTTCGATTTTTCATTTTTCATTTTTTCATTTTTTTCGATTTTTCGTTTTTTTTTTCATTTTTCATTTTTTCGTTTTTTTCGATTTTTCATTTTTCGTTTTTTTTTTCGAATTTTTCGTTTTTTTCGATTTTTTTTTTTTTTCATTTTTCGTTTTTTCGATTTTTCGTTTTTTCGATTTTTCATTTTTCATTTTTGATTTTTCTTTTTTTTTTTCGATTTTTCGATTTTCGTTTTTTTTTCGTTTTTTATTTTTCATTTTTTTTCAATTTTTCGTTTTTTTTTTTTTTTTTTTCATTTTTTCGTTTTTTCGTTTTTTTTTTCATTTTTTCGATTTTTTCGTTTTTTCGATTTTTCGTTTTTCGTTTTTTCGATTTTTTCATTTTTCGTTTTTTTTTTATTTTTCGTTTTTTTTTTTTTTCGTTTTTCGATTTTTTCGTTTTTTTCATTTTTCGATTTTCATTTTTCGATTTTTCGATTTTTTTTTCGTTTTTTCGATTTTTCGATTTTTCATTTTTCGATTTTTCGATTTTTCGTTTTTCGATTTTTCATTTTTCATTTTTCGATTTTTTCGATTTTTCATTTTTTTCGATTTTTTTTTTTCATTTTTCGATTTTTCGATTTTTCATTTTTTTTTTTTTTCATTTTCATTTTTCATTTTCGTTTTTCGTTTTTTCGATTTTTTTCGATTTTTTTTTTTTCGTTTTTTCGATTTTTTCGATTTTTCGATTTTTCGATTTTTCGATTTTTCGTTTTTTCATTTTTCGTTTTTTTTTTTTTCGATTTTTTCGATTTTTTCGATTTTTTTTTCGATTTTTTCATTTTTCATTTTTCATTTTTCGTTTTTCATTTTTCGTTTTTTTTTTTTCGTTTTTCGATTTTTCGATTTTTCGTTTTTCGTTTTTTCGTTTTTTATTTTTCGATTTTTTCATTTTTCGATTTTTTCGATTTTTTTTTCATTTTTCGTTTTTTCGATTTTTCATTTTTTTTTTCATTTTTCGTTTTTTCAATTTTTCGTTTTTTTCATTTTTTTCGATTTTTCGATTTTTTTTTTTTCATTTTTCGTTTTTTCATTTTTTCGATTTTCGATTTTTTCGATTTTTCATTTTTCGATTTTTCGATTTTTCATTTTTCATTTTTCGTTTTTCTTTTTCATTTTTCGATTTTTTCGATTTTTTCGTTTTTTCGATTTTCGATTTTTTTTTTTTTCATTTTTCTTTTTCGTTTTTTCGATTTTTTCATTTTTTTCGTTTTTTTCGTTTTTTTCGATTTTTTCATTTTTTTCATTTTTCATTTTTCGTTTTTTTCATTTTTTTCGATTTTTCGATTTTTCAATTTTTCTTTTTCATTTTTTTTTCGATTTTTTTTTTTCGTTTTTTTTTTTTTTTCGATTTTTCGATTTTTTTCGTTTTTCGTTTTTTTCATTTTTTTTTTTTTTTTTTTTTTTTTTGTTTTCGATTTTTCGTTTTTTCGATTTTTTCGTTTTTTCGTTTTTCATTTTTTTTCATTTTTCGATTTTTTCGATTTTTCGTTTTTTTTTTTTTCGTTTTTTTCGTTTTTCGTTTTTTTCGTTTTTTCGATTTTTCATTTTTTTTTTCGATTTTTTTTTCGTATTTTTCGATTTTTTTTCGATTTTTCGATTTTTTTCATTTTTTATTTTTCGATTTTTCATTTTTCATTTTTTTTTCGATTTTTCATTTTTCGTTTTTTCGATTTTTTCGTTTTCGATTTTTTCATTTTTTCAATTTTTCATTTTCATTTTTTTTTTTTCATTTTTCGTTTTTTTTTTCGTTTTTTTCGATTTTTTCGATTTTTTTTCGATTTTTTTTTTTTTTCGATTTTTTCGTTTTTTTTTTTTTTTTTTTTTTTTTTTTTTGTTTTTTTTGATTTTTCGATTTTTCGATTTTTCGATTTTTCGATTTTTCATTTTTCGTTTTTCGTTTTTTCATTTTTCGATTTTTTTTTTTTTTCGATTTTTCGATTTTCGATTTTTTCATTTTTCATTTTTCATTTTTTTTCATTTTTTTTCGATTTTTCATTTTTCATTTTCATTTTTCATTTTTCATTTTTCGTTTTTTTTTTTTCGTTTTTTTTTTTTTTTTTTCGTTTTTTCGTTTTTTCGTTTTTCGTTTTTCGATTTTTTCGATTTTTCGTTTTTTTTTTTTCATTTTTTCATTTTTTTCGATTTTTTCGTTTTTCGATTTTTCGATTTTTTTTGATTTTCGATTTTTCGATTTTTTCGATTTTTTCGATTTTTTTTTTTTCGATTTTTCGTTTTTTTTTTTTTTTTCGTTTTTTTCGATTTTTTCGATTTTCGTTTTTTTTCGATTTTTTCGATTTTTTCGATTTTTTCGATTTTTTCGATTTTTTCATTTTTTTTTCGTTTTTTCATTTTTCATTTTTCTTTTTCATTTTTCGATTTTTTCATTTTTTATTTTTCATTTTTTTCATTTTTTCGATTTTTTTTTTTCGATTTTTCGATTTTTCGTTTTTCTTTTTCGTTTTTTTTCGTATTTTTCGATTTTTTCGTTTTTTTCATTTTTCATTTTATTTTCATTTTTTCGTTTTTTCGATTTTTTCGATTTTTCGTTTTTTCGATTTTTTCATTTTTCGATTTTTCGTTTTTCGATTTTTTCATTTTTCATTTTTCGATTTTTCATTTTTTTTTTTTTTCATTTTTTTCAATTTTTCATTTTTCGATTTTTCATTTTTCGTTTTTTTTCATTTTTTTTTCATTTTTTTTTTCGTTTTTCGATTTTTCGATTTTTCGATTTTTCGATTTTTCATTTTTTCATTTTCTTTTTCATTTTTCATTTTTTCGATTTTTTCGATTTTTCGATTTTTCGTTTTTTCATTTTTCGTTTTTCATTTTTTTCGATTTTTTTTTTTCGTTTTTTCGTTTTTTTTTTTTTTTTCGATTTTTCGATTTTCGATTTTTCGATTTTTCGTTTTTTTTTTTTCGATTTTTTTTCGATTTTTCGATTTTTTTTCGTTTTTTCGATTTTTCATTTTTTTTTCGATTTTTCGATTTTCATTTTTCGATTTTTTCGATTTTTCGATTTTTTTTTTCATTTTTTCATTTTTCGATTTTTCATTTTTCGTTTTTCGATTTTTTTTTTTTTTTCGATTTTTCGATTTTTTTTTTTTTTCATTTTTTTCGTTTTTTCGTTTTTCGATTTTCATTTTTTTCATTTTTTCGATTTTTCGATTTTTCATTTTTCGATTTTCGTTTTTTTTTTCGTTTTTTTCGTTTTTTTTTTTCATTTTTTTTCGATTTTTTCATTTTCTTTTTCATTTTTTTTTCGTTTTTTTTTTCGATTTTTCATTTTTTTCGATTTTTCGATTTTTCATTTTCATTTTTCGATTTTTCATTTTTTTTTTCATTTTTTTTTTTTTTTTTTTCGATTTTTCATTTTTTCGATTTTTCTTTTTCGTTTTTTCGATTTTTTCGATTTTTCGATTTTTTTTTCGATTTTTCGATTTTTCGTTTTTCGATTTTTCGTTTTTTCGTTTTTTTTTTTCATTTTTCGTTTTTTCATTTTCATTTTTCCGTTTTTCATTTTTCATTTTTCATTTTCATTTTTCATTTTTTCATTTTTCATTTTTTTTTTCGTTTGTTTCGTTTTTCTCGATTTTTTCGTTTTTTTCGTTTTTTTTTTCGTTTTTCATTTTTCGATTTTTTCGTTTTTCGTTTTTCATTTTTTTTTTCGTTTTTTCGATTTTTTTTTTCGATTTTTTTGTTTTTTCATTTTTCGATTTTTTTTTTCGTTTTTCATTTTTCGTTTTTCGATTTTTCATTTTTCATTTTTCGATTTTTCGATTTTTCATTTTTTTTTTTCGATTTTTCGTTTTTTTTTCGTTTTTTTTCGTTTTTTTCGTTTTTTTCGATTTTTTCGATTTTTTCGATTTTTTTTTTTTTCGTTTTTTCGATTTTTCGTTTTTTTTTCTTTTTTTTTTTTTTTTTTTCGATTTTTCATTTTTCGATTTTTTCGATTTTTTTTCGATTTTATTTTCATTTTTTCGTTTTTTCGATTTTTCGTTTTTTCGTTTTTCGATTTTTCGATTTTTCGATTTTTCGTTTTTCGATTTTTCATTTTTCGTTTTTCGATTTTTTTCGATTTTTCATTTTTCGTTTTTTCATTTTCGTTTTTTCGATTTTTCATTTTTCATTTTTTTCGTTTTTTCGATTTTTCGTTTTTCGTTTTTTTTTTTTTTTTTTTTTTTTTTCGATTTTTTTTTTTTCGTTTTTTTCGTTTTTTTTTCGATTTTTCGATTTTTTCGATTTTTTCGATTTTTTCGATTTTTTCGATTTTTTCGTTTTTTCGTTTTTTCGATTTTTCGATTTTTTTCATTTTTTCGTTTTTTTTGTTTTCTTTTTTCGATTTTTTCGATTTTTTCGTTTTTTTCGTTTTTTTCGATTTTTTCGACTTTTTCGATTTTTTCGATTTTTTTTCGATTTTTTCGATTTTTCGAATTTTTTCGTTTTTTCATTTTTCATTTTTTTTTTTTTCGTTTTTTTTCGATTTTTTCGATTTTTTCGATTTTTTCGATTTTTTTTTTCGATTTTTTTTTCTTTTTCGATTTTTCGATTTTTCGTTTTTCATTTTTCATTTTCATTTTTTTTTTCGTTTTTTTTTCGATTTTTCGTTTTTTCGATTTTTCGTTTTTTTTTTTTTTTTTTCATTTTTTTTTCATTTTTCGTTTTTTTTTTTTCGTTTTTTCGTTTTTCGTTTTTTTTTTTTCGATTTTTCATTTTTCGATTTTTCAATTTTTCGATTTTTCATTTTTCAATTTTTTTCGATTTTTCGTTTTTTCATTTTTCGATTTTTTTCGATTTTTTTCGATTTTTTTTCGATTTTTTCGATTTTTTTTTTTTCGATTTTTTCGTTTTTCGTTTTTTTCGTTTTTCGATTTTTTCGATTTTTTTTCGTTTTTTTCATTTTTCATTTTTTCGATTTTTTCATTTTTCAATTTTTCATTTTTCGATTTTTCGATTTTTTTTTTTTCGATTTTTTTTCGATTTTTTTTTCGATTTTTCGATTTTTTTTTTTTCATTTTTTCGATTTTTTTTTCATTTTTTCGATTTTTTCGTTTTTTTCGATTTTTTTTTTTTTCGATTTTTTCGACTTTTTCGATTTTTTCGATTTTTTTTCGATTTTTTCGATTTTTTCATTTTTTCATTTTTTTTTTTTTTTTCGTTTTTTCGATTTTTTCGATTTTTCGATTTTTTTTTTTTCGATTTTTCGATTTTTTCGATTTTTCGTTTTTCGATTTTTTTTTTTTTTTTCGATTTTTTCGATTTTTTCGATTTTTTTTCGATTTTTTCGATTTTTTCGTTTTTTTCGATTTTTTTTTTCGTTTTTTTCGATTTTTTCGTTTTTCGATTTTTCGATTTTTTCGTTTTTTCGTTTTTTCGTTTTTTTCGTTTTTTTCGATTTTTTCGATTTTTTCGATTTTTTTTTTTTCGATTTTTTCGATTTTTTCGATTTTTTTTTTTTCGTTTTTTCGATTTTTGATTTTTTCGATTTTTTCGATTTTTTCGATTTTTTCGATTTTTCATTTTTCGATTTTTTATTTTTTTTTTTTCGATTTTTTTCGTTTTTTTTTTTTTTTTTCTTTTTTCGATTTTTTCGATTTTTTCGTTTTTTCGATTTTTCGATTTTCTTTTCATTTTTTCGATTTTTTCGATTTTTTTTTTTTCGATTTTTTTCGATTTTTCATTTTTTCATTTTTTTTTTCATTTTTTTTCATTTTTCGATTTTTTTGATTTTTCATTTTTCGTTTTTCGTTTTTTTTTTTTTTTTCTTTTTTCGATTTTTTCGTTTTTTTCGTTTTTTTCGATTTTTTCGATTTTTTTTTTTTTCGATTTTTTCGTTTTTCATTTTTCGATTTTTTTTCGATTTTTTTTTTCATTTTTTTTCGATTTTTCGTTTTTCGATTTTTTCGATTTTTTCGATTTTTTCGATTTTTTTTTCGATTTTTTCGATTTTTCGATTTTTCATTTTTTCATTTTTTTTTTTTTTTCGATTTTTTCTTTTTTTTTCGTTTTTTTCGATTTTTCTTTTTTCGTTTTTTTTCGATTTTTTCGATTTTTTCGATTTTTTCGATTTTTTCGTTTTTCGTTTTTTTCGTTTTTTTCATTTTTTTTTTCGATTTTTTTCATTTTTTTTTTTTTTTTTTTTCGATTTTTCTTTTTTTTTTTGATTTTTCATTTTTTTATTTTTTTTTTCGATTTTTCGTTTTTCATTTTTCGTTTTTTTCTTTTTTTTTTTTTTTTTCGTTTTTTGATTTTTCGATTTTTTTTTTTTTTCGTTTTTCGTTTTTTCGATTTTTTTTTTTTTTTTCGTTTTTTTTTCGATTTTTTCGATTTTTTCGATTTTTTTTTTTTCGATTTTTTTCATTTTTATTTTTTCGATTTTTCGATTTTTCGATTTTTTTTCGATTTTTTTTTCGATTTTTTCGATTTTTCGTTTTTCGATTTTCGATTTTTTCTTTTTTTTCGATTTTTCGTTTTTTTCGATTTTTTCGATTTTTTCGATTTTTCGTTTTTTTCGTTTTTTTCGTTTTTTTCGATTTTTCGATTTTTCGATTTTTTCGATTTTTTCGATTTTTTCATTTTTTTTTTTTTTTTTTTTTCGATTTTTTCGATTTTTTCGTTTTTTTCGATTTTTCGATTTTTCTTTTTTTTTTTTTCGATTTTTCGATTTTTTCGATTTTTTCGATTTTTTCGATTTTTTTTTTTCGATTTTTTCGATTTTTTCGATTTTTTTCGATTTTTCGTTTTTCGATTTTTCGATTTTTTTCATTTTTTTTTTTTTTTTTTTTCGTTTTTCGATTTTTCGATTTTTCGATTTTTCGATTTTTTTTTCGATTTTTTCGTTTTTCGTTTTTTCGATTTTTTTTTCGTTTTTTCGATTTTTCATTTTTCGATTTTTCGATTTTTTCGTTTTTTCGATTTTTTTTTCGATTTTTTTTTTTTTTTTTTTTTTTTTTCGATTTTTTCGATTTTTTCGATTTTTTTTTCGTTTTTCGATTTTTCATTTTCATTTTTCGATTTTTCATTTTTCGATTTTTTCATTTTTTTTTTTTTTTTTTCATTTTTCATTTTTCGATTTTCGTTTTTTTTTTTTTCGATTTTTTTTCGATTTTTCATTTTTCGATTTTTCGATTTTCGATTTTTCGATTTTTTTTTCGTTTTTTTTTTTTCGTTTTTTTTCGATTTTTTCGATTTTTTCATTTTCGATTTTTCGTTTTTTTTTCATTTTTTTTTTTTTTTTCGATTTTTTCATTTTTCGATTTTTCGTTTTTCGTTTTTTTCGATTTTTTCGATTTTTTTCGTTTTTTTCGTTTTTCGATTTTTTCATTTTTCATTTTTCGATTTTTCGATTTTTCATTTTCGATTTTTCGATTTTTTCGTTTTTTCATTTTTCATTTTTTATTTTCGATTTTTCGTTTTTTTCGATTTTTCGTTTTTTCGTTTTTTCATTTTTTTTTTTTTGTTTTTTCATTTTTCGTTTTTTCGTTTTTCGATTTTTCATTTTTTGATTTTTTCGATTTTTCGTTTTTTTCGTTTTTTTCGATTTTTTCGTTTTTTCATTTTTATTTTTCGATTTTTTATTTTTCATTTTTTTTTCGATTTTTTTTTTTTTTTTTTTTCATTTTTCGATTTTTTCGTTTTTTCGTTTTTTCGATTTTTTTTTCGATTTTTCTTTTTTTTCGTTTTCTTTTTTTTTTCGATTTTTCGTTTTTTTTTTTTTTTTCGTTTTTTTCGATTTTCGTTTTTTCGATTTTTTCGATTTTTTTTTTCGATTTTTTTTCATTTTTTTTCATTTTTCATTTTTTTTCGTTTTTTTCATTTTTCATTTTTCGATTTTTCATTTTTTCATTTTTTCGATTTTTTTTCGTTTTTTCGATTTTCGTTTTTCGATTTTTCGATTTTTTCATTTTTCGATTTTCATTTTTCATTTTTTCATTTTCTTTTTCGATTTTTCATTTTTCGATTTTTCATTTTTTTTCGTTTTTTCGTTTTTTTTTTTTCGATTTTTCATTTTTTTTTTTTTTTTTCATTTTTCGATTTTTCGTTTTTCGTTTTTCGTTTTTTATTTTTCGTTTTTTTTTCGATTTTTCATTTTTTCGATTTTCGATTTTTTTTCGTTTTTTTTTCATTTTTTTTTTTCGATTTTCATTTTCATTTTTCAATTTTTCCATTTTTCTTTTTCGATTTTCGATTTTTTCGTTTTTTTCATTTTTTTTTTTCGATTTTCATTTTTTTTCGATTTTTCATTTTTTTTCATTTTTTTTTCGATTTTTCGTTTTTTCGTTTTTCGATTTTTCGTTTTTTCATTTTTTCATTTTCGATTTTTCGTTTTTTTCATTTTTCGATTTTTTCATTTTTCGATTTTTTCGATTTTTCGTTTTTCATTTTTTCGATTTTCTTTTTCGATTTTTCTTTTTCAATTTTTCATTTTTTTTTTTCATTTTTTCATTTTTTCGTTTTTATTTTTCGTTTTTTCGTTTTTTCGATTTTTCATTTTTTCGATTTTTCATTTTTCTTTTTCGTTTTTCGATTTTCGATTTTTCGTTTTTTTTCATTTTTCGTTTTTCGTTTTTCATTTTTTTTTTTTCATTTTTTTTTCGATTTTTCGATTTTTCGATTTTTTCATTTTTCAGTTTTTCATTTTTCATTTTTTCATTTTTCGATTTTTCATTTTTTTTTCATTTTTCGTTTTTCATTTTTTCGTTTTTCGATTTTTCGTTTTTCATTTTTCGTTTTTCATTTTTCATTTTTCATTTTTCATTTTTCATTTTTCATTTTTCATTTTTCGATTTTTTTTTTTTTTTTCATTTTTCATTTTCGATTTTTCGTTTTTCGATTTTTCATTTTTCGTTTTTTTCGTTTTTTTCGTTTTTTCATTTTCGATTTTTCATTTTTCGATTTTTTCATTTTTCGATTTTTCGATTTTTCATTTTTCATTTTTCGATTTTTCATTTTTCATTTTTCGATTTTTCATTTTTCATTTTTCATTTTTTTTCGTTTTTTTCGATTTTTCGTTTTTTTCGATTTTTCGATTTTTCGATTTTTTTCGATTTTCGATTTTTCGATTTTTCATTTTTTTTCGTTTTTCGATTTTTTCGTTTTTCATTTTTTCATTTTTCGATTTTTCGTTTTTTTCGTTTTTCATTTTTTTCGATTTTTTCATTTTCGTTTTTTTTTCGATTTTTCTTTTTCTTTTTCGTTTTTTTTTTTTCATTTTTCATTTTTCATTTTTCGATTTTTCGTTTTTTCATTTTTCGTTTTTTTTTTTATTTTTCGATTTTTTCATTTTTCGATTTTTTTTTCGATTTTTTCGTTTTTTATTTTTCGATTTTCATTTTTCATTTTTCGATTTTTCGATTTTTTTTATTTTTTCGATTTTTCATTTTTTCGATTTTTCATTTTTCATTTTTCATTTTTTTTTTTTCGTTTTTTTCGTTTTTTTTTCATTTTTCATTTTTCGATTTTTCGATTTTTCGTTTTTTTCGTTTTTCGTTTTTTCATTTTTCATTTTTTTCGTTTTTTTCGATTTTTCATTTTTTTCGTTTTTTTCGTTTTTCGTTTTTTTCAATTTTTCATTTTTCGTTTTTCATTTTCGATTTTTCATTTTCATTTTTTTTTCGATTTTTTCGTTTTTTTCGATTTTTTCGAATTTTTTCGTTTTTTTTCGTTTTTTTCGTTTTTTTTTTTTTCGATTTTTTCGATTTTTCATTTTTTTTTATTTTCGATTTTTTCGATTTTTTCGATTTTTTCGATTTTTTCGATTTTTCGATTTTTCATTTTTCGATTTTTCGTTTTTTCGATTTTTCGTTTTTCGATTTTTCGATTTTTTTTTTTCGATTTTTTTTCGTTTTTTCATTTTTTTTTTCGTTTTTTTCGATTTTTCGATTTTTCGATTTTTCGATTTTCGATTTTTCATTTTTCGTTTTTTCGATTTTTCATTTTTCGATTTTTCGTTTTTTTTCATTTTCATTTTTTTTTTCGTTTTTTCGTTTTTCGATTTTTCGATTTTTCATTTTTCGTTCGATTTTTTTTTCGATTTTTCATTTTTTCGTTTTTCATTTTTTCATTTTTCGTTTTTTCGATTTTTCGATTTTTCGTTTTTTTTCATTTTTTCATTTTTCATTTTTGTTTATTTTTCGATTTTTCGTTTTTCATTTTTTTTTTTTTTTCATTTTTTTTTATTTTTCGATTTTCATTTTTCATTTTTTCATTTTTCGATTTTTCGTTTTTCGTTTTTTTCGATTTTTTTTTCGATTTTTCATTTTTTTTTTTTTTCATTTTTCATTTTTCGATTTTTCATTTTTTCGTTTTTTTCATTTTTTCGATTTTTCATTTTTCGATTTTTTTTTCATTTTTCAATTTTCGATTTTTCGATTTTTCATTTTTCGTTTTTTTTCGATTTTTCGTTTTTCGTTTTTCGATTTTTCGATTTTTCATTTTTTCATTTTTTTCATTTTTCATTTTCATTTTTCGATTTTTTTTCATTTTTCGATTTTTTTTCATTTTTCGATTTTTCATTTTTTATTTTTTTCATTTTTTCATTTTCAATTTTTCATTTTTCATTTTCGTTTTTTCGATTTTCATTTTTGTTTTCGTTTTTTTCGATTTTTCGATTTTTTTTTTTAATTTTCATTTTTCGTTTTTTTTTTCATTTTTCGTTTTTCGTTTTTTTCGATTTTTCGTTTTTTCATTTTTTCATTTTTCGATTTTTTCGATTTTTCGATTTTTCGATTTTCATTTTTTTTTTTTTTATTTTCTATTTTTCATTTTTTCGATTTTTTCGATTTTTCATTTTTCATTTTTCATTTTTTCGTTTTTCATTTTTTTCGTTTTTCGTTTTTTCGATTTTTCATTTTTCATTTTTCATTTTTTTTTCGTTTTTTTCGTTTTTCGATTTTCGTTTTTTTTTCGTTTTTCATTTTTCATTTTTTTCGATTTTTCATTTTTCATTTTTCGATTTTTCGATTTTTTTTTTCATTTTTCGATTTTCATTTTTTTCATTTTTCGATTTTTCGATTTTTCGATTTTCGATTTTTCATTTTTCGATTTTTCGATTTTTCATTTTTTTTTCATTTTTCATTTTTTTTTTTTTCATTTTTCGTTTTTCGATTTTTCGTTTTTTCGTTTTTCATTTTTCGATTTTTCGTTTTTTTTTTCGATTTTTCATTTTTTTTTCATTTTCATTTTTCGATTTTTTTTTCCGATTTTTCCGTTTTTCGATTTTTTTTTTCGATTTTTTTTCATTTTTCATTTTCGATTTTTCATTTTTTTCGTTTTTCATTTTTCGATTTTTTCATTTTTTCGATTTTTCATTTTTTTTTCAATTTTTCATTTTTTTCATTTTTTTTCGTTTTTCATTTTTCGATTTTTCGATTTTTTCATTTTCGATTTTTTCGATTTTTTCATTTTTCGTTTTTCATTTTTCATTTTTTTTCATTTTTTTTCGTTTTTTTTGATTTTTTCGTTTTTTCTTTTTCGTTTTTTTTTCGATTTTTTCATTTTTTTAATGATTTTTTCGATTTTTTCGATTTTTTTTTCGATTTTTTTTTCGATTTTTT